>JAMZAV010003982.1:0-55168 GCA_024449915.1 Sweltsa coloradensis | reverse complement strand
TGTAATCTTTCATTCTATTCCATCAATGCAGCCTGTTTATCGCTATTCATACTATTTATTATATCTTTAACTTAGCTACACTAACCGGAGGAATGTACATTGATTGGAGCTGTCTATCATACGCATCTTCTCTCGTAGCGTAATCAACACATTGGATGTCACACCGGTGGATTGTATTTTCAATTTCGTCAACAAAAGTATTAGCGAATGCGTCTACTATGTTTGGTATTGTTTCGCGTTTACCGAGGTATTTATCTATAATTTCCTCTACTGATTTTTGTTTTTTTTCTACCAACTAGACTATTGATGTTTTGCCATGTGTCCCTCATACTGTTTCTATCTCTTTCTATTAGATTAAAACAATATTGCCTTTTTCTTTCAAGTATTTTTTTGTTAACAGTATTTCTTAACTTGTTGTAATTATTCCTATACACATTCTTAAACACACTTAACTGTGGACACTTTTTCCATTTTTGAAACGCATGGTCTCTTTCTTTCATTAATTTGAGGAGTTCTTTTGTCACCCACGTTTTGCTTACTCTTTGTTTACCTTTATTCTCTCTAGTGTATGAAGCCTTATCATAAGCCGATTTAAAATTAATGTAAATTGCATCATATAATTGGCTACAGTTAGTAGCTACAAGTAAATCTTCCCATTTAATACCCTTCAAAATTCCTGATAATTTTTCTCGTCGATGCATTTCTTGGGAAACACTTTATGCTCGTCATTGTTTTTGTTTATCTCAATACCGGTCGATACGGCTACTACATAATGATCACTGACTTTAGTTGTATATACAACTGATTTGAGAGTAAGGTCAATACCTCGAACGTAAATATGATCTAAACATGTACTACTAAGCCGGTCGTGTACTATCTCCTCCCTTGTCGGTTTTGTATGTAATAATAATAATAATAATAATAATAATAATAATAATAATAATAATTGAAATAATAATAATAATTATAATAATAATAATAATAATAATAATAATAATAATAATAATAATAATAATAATAATAATAATAATAATAATAAAATAATAATAATACCACTGAAATACCGGTGGATTGGAATATAGCACGGTATTTAGTACTTGAATAAGGTTAAAACATTAAGAAGTTTGAATGAAACAATAACCATTTCACCTTAGAGGTGTGGTTCATCTCTGGTGAAAGCTCTTAATACCCATTATGTAATGTTCATATTGGTGAATAAAAAAAAATATAATAATAACAATTTTTTTTTTATTATTATTATTGGGAAGTGCATTATTAAATTACATATTAACTACATTATAGAAACGAATCCCACAAGCTAAATAAGCGGCCTAGCCAAAGGAATGTTGCCATTGCGTATGAAAGAGAAATACCATTTACCAACACACATGATTGTGTAGGCTAGGCTGCCCTTCGAGTTGCGTACATCACTAGTTATTAAGAATTAGTTTAATTTAGAGAAGAGAATGAGAATGAGAATGAGTATCTTACGAATTACGCATGAGCTACGCCTGTCGGTGACGGTAGTCTGGCAGTAGCACTATTTGCACACTATTGCACACTATTTGCTTACTAAATTCCATGTTATGGTAATGAAGTATAATATTTACGAGACTTTCGCTGCACCAGGCTTCATAGGCCTACAGCAATGACTTACCACTTGTGCTAACGTTATTCCATGGAAACTCTTAAAGTTGACTCAGGATAAGTAAAAGCAACACTTTCTGATTCTCAATACCGGTCCATCATAGCTTATTTTCTTAGCATTACTTTAATTTAAAACAAGTGTTAATAATAATAAGATCGAGTATAGCGGAAATACAATGTTAATGCACATATTATCACACCTATTTCAAATATTTTCACAACATATTTTGTTCAATCGAAAACCTTTACATAAAATATCAAATAATGGAATTTAAATGGTACACATTATGTTGGTTCTGAAATGGGTTACTTCTTCTGAACTAGTATAGAATATTTTTCGTACTTCACTGTTCAAACAACTTAACAACTTTAACTGTTCACAATCAGGTAATTTTGCTCTAAGATAATATAAAGTGGACCAATATTGAAAATTTGTAACTTGGAATAGAATGGTTGAGAAACTCTTGCCCAAACATTGGCGTCGTCCATGCTTTCGGCAAAAGATCATTCGGGCTGAGAAGACGAAGTATCTGCAGAAACAAAAACAGAAAACATGTACTTGATTATAACGTAACAACTCTCCAGTTTTGCAGTTGGTGGACAAGGATAGCTCGGAAACGGTTAAAGCAGTTGCTTTGAGGTTGTGCAAACATACCCTCAAAGAACAAAAAAAATCATAATGCTGAACTGATAGCCATTTTGTTTACATTTTTTGGTTGTGTATATTTTCCGTGGGAAACCTGCCCAGGGTGCAATTCATGCCCCATTTTTGGACTTTGACTTACACTAGTACTTACAATACAACTAAAGTAATAAAAAATATTTTTTGACCTACTAGATATTTGGCCCAAAACTTCGTTACGATATCGAGTGTGGTAAAAAGTATTAAATTTTGTATCATAATCTAAAAAAATATTGGATTTTTATGAAAATCACAAGTGTATAATTTGCTGTTCTTTTAATTACCTTTATTATGTTTGCTTTAAAATTTAAATCGGTTAGATACGTTATAGATATGAGTTACAGTTTTAATTGACGGTGGCCATCTTTATTTTGAAATGGCTGTTCTCAGCCAAAAGCTCAAGATCTGCACCACTAAAATTGTTAATCTACGGTTCAATACGAATCGATTGATTTGACAAACAAAGCTGTTTCACTAAAACTGCCATGGAATTACACATGGTCCCATACTAGTACATTTTAACCTTGGGTTAAGCGTAATTAGGTGTTAAAGTTCAGAGTTTAGTAACATATTACTGTACACCCGCGATCAGATGTAAAACTAAGGGTCTAGAAGATCGGCCTCGCTCGGGAATATTCGGTTCGTTTCGGCGTCGTTATATTCGAAGAGCCATCACTAGATGACGTCATCTAACAGGCCGTGGGAAAACATGGCGGCCCTTATAGGGAACCTAAGTTTTGAAGGCGGGAAGGAAATTGGTTCTCTCTGGTCTCAGCGCCCATAATAATTAGCATGGTACGAAAATGTAACTCGCCGTATCTTTTGACTCGCGCAAAAGAAATCTAAACCAATATCATCACAAGATGCATAATTTTGTAAAGAAGATGATAGCATTCTACTTTGCTCGATGACGCTTCCTAAATTCAAACTTTTATGAGTTAAATGGACCCATGTTTGCGCGCTGTCGCAAATGTACTCTGGCTGAGCGGCAACCTAAGCGAGGCGCAGCCACGTTGTGTGCAGCTGTGGCATCCTCGCATACCACGCGTCTGTCCATGGTTGCTAAATGTACTTCGCATTCAAGTAATGTATTATCAAGTACAACCCAGTGACCTCACAGTAGCCACAAAGCAAGTCGGATACCAAATGTTATGCTGATGCCACGGCAAAATGTTTTTACGTGCTTTTTCATGAGCAGTTTGGAAGGTTTGGCATCAGTGTAAATGTAGAGTTCACTTCAACTCAAAACAAATGTCATTAATATTTTTGATAGATCAGAGTTCTATTTATCCACGCAAAGAGGAAAGATTATAGTTTCTTATAGTATGAATATAATTCCGGTCCGTGGTCGGGTTCTTGCGCTATCGCTTACGAAACATTTAGCACGGGTTAATCGCCTATACCACGCTGACCGGAGAGAACCGGACAACGCCCACGTAGGTTCCCTGCACTTTTAAACACAGGGCCCTGGGCGTAGTTAATATTAAAACGTGGTTTGTACGTATTTCGGGATTCACCAAACACTGCATTACCTGCAGGATTATTTCTAGTGTAGAAATCAATTAGGGCTAGTTTTTCTAATGACATAAATAGGGCACGCCATGCACTCCTTGCCCATCGCTGCATGGGTATTAGTCTCGTATTAACATATACGAGATTCGGCGAGCGAGTGTAGGTGGTGTCAGTAAAAGATTACCTTTGATTTAGGCCTACTCCTGACGCCCGGTGTACAATACCTAGAAGAAGGGTGCAGACAAGAACAAATCAACAAACAAACACTGCTACCTCTTCTTGCTGACTAGTGATTGGTTGTGGTTAGCACGTTGGGGAGGGGTAGAGTTAGAAACTACTCAGGAATCGGGGCCCCGTCCTTGTAGCGGCTTGATACAGCGACAGTAGTTATCAAGCTGTATAGAGCCTCGGGGGTATAAACTTCTCCCGTACTTATGTCAAGTCAAACCGCACAGCAGGCAGGTAGCGATCTAGGCCTTCATCACCTACTACACGTATTCAGACTTTAAGAGGATGCAGGCATGCTCTTCTACCTGGATTTAAATCTATCAGACAATTTAGTCAAGTAAGTTTCAAATTTTACATTATAGAAAATAAACAATTAATATATATATTTTTTTAGAAACGATAGAAATTATTACGCGTTTGGTTACTGATTTGTGATAAATTTTTAAAATCTGATATAATAGGGGTATACATATTACATTATCAATTATACGAAGTTTTATTTTGGTGTAATGATTTTACGGCTGTAGGAAAAAGAGCGCGAAGAACATCAAATCAGTCCTTTTCCGTCTTAAGTTTAATCATTGAAGTTGCCAATTCGATTCAAGTTGTGCCAACCGACAGTGTTGGCTCGAGCCTTGAGCGCGCGACTCTGATCCGGAAGGTCCCGGATTCAAATTCTGTCGAGACCGGCAATCCTGACTGAAGGTATTTCCAAGATTTTCCTTAGTCGCAATTGGATTTAGTCCTCTTTTTGGGGCTATTAACCCCCAATTTTTTTTTTTTTACCCAATAATCTATTGCATAATACTAAACACTCAAATGACCGTATTAAAAAATTATTTCTTGTAATTGTGATTTTACACGAATTTTTCAGATTTTTTATCCTGCAATAATAATTGTCGAAAATTGGCGTTTTTGGGAATTTCTTAAATCGGCTATAACTTGCTAATTATCTGTTCCACCTAGAGCATCGTACCAATCTAAAAATGGGCCTTGAAACTGCGTGAGCAAAAATACACTCAATCATGAAAAACATCAAAATATACCTTCCAAAATCACACCCTTTCTTGGAAATCCGCATATTTTGACCGAACCACTCGCCCAAATTACAAAACTAAATATAGCGGATTTACAGAAAAGGCCGCCGAGTACGTCAATCAATGGCCAATCATTTTTGGATCAAAATCCTCCAATGTCACGGGTCATAAAGATCGTCCCCATGTTATTTCCAGGGGAGAGTTTTGCCGATGGGACCTAGCTCGAAAATTGCCAAGTTTGATAATTTTTTGGGGAGTAGTGGCGGACCCAAAAATTTTTCTGTTAATTTCTATATTCATAACTAGTTATCCTGAATTAAATATATTTTTAAAATTTCGCGAGTGAATACTCCTTTAAACAGCCCTCGGACATCCTTTCACAATTATTGTCCTATCCGCAACATACCTATTTTGAACCTGAAGAGGGGCAGGCTATCAAACGCAAAATTATTTTAAAAAAAAACTGTGTTGCCAAGTTCTGACAATCATAAACAATGTGAATCATGGAAGCTTGAATTAAAAATTATTTAAGTATTTAAGTCGTTGCTTTTTATGATTATAGGAGCAATAAATTGGTGTTAATTCGGTCGTTTTCAGCAAAAAATCCATTTTATAATTTTTTCTGAGTATTTTGATACTTTTTAATATTTTTTAGTACCATTTTTAAGGAATTTGGGCCAAATTTTGGATTTAAATCTAAAGGTACAATTTTCGTTCAACTTTAAATTTAAAGCGCATTTCTAAAAGAAGATTTTTTCTGATTTTTTTTTTGTTTATTTTAGATTTTGCTTATATCAAAAACCAGCAATTTACTACAATGATATTACATTTCCGGGAAAAAACAAAATTTTTACATTTTTGACAATTTAAAAAAAAAATTAACTAAAATATATTTCGTAAACTCTCAATTTATAAGATTATGGTAAAAAAGTATTTAAAAAAAATTGCATTAAAAACGCTTTGAAAAAGGTACTGACAATAAGTCTAACTTGCCTCGTACAGTTTGGAAATCAGATAGTAAAAGTTTTATTTATAAATCACTGTAATTAACTGGTTTTATTTAATTGGACAAACACATTATGTTTTTATATATAATATTATGTGAATATCATTCGAAAATGACATTATTAATAAAAAAAATATCGCGTATTATTTCGTATCCAGTGCGCGGGTTTAAGATAGTCTAGGCTTATTAGGTCTACCGTCTAGCTAGCGCCTTGCACTCTTCGTGAAATTCTTCTTCTGTGGTATTAAAGACTCCTTTGCCAGGTAAGCGGAATCAAGTGTCTGTAAATATTTAATGCTTCTTTTGACGTTATAATCAAGTAATTTTCTAACGCGAACTGATGGTATAATTTCCTCTTTATATCTAAACAACCATTATCACAAAATTAAATTCCAACTTTTCCAATTTTTACATGAACTTATTAATAATAATAATGAATGATAGCAATTGTCATAAAAGTTTGCCCCGACTGGGGATCAAATCCAGAACCTGCGGGCTTAACGCGCCATATCTGTCCTCGATAGCTCAATTTATAGAGGTATGGCGCGTTAAGCCAGAGGTTCTGGTGTTCTGGTTTATCTCCAGTCGAGGCATACTTTTATGACAATTGCTATCATTCGCCAATAATGTCCTCAAAAGCAGGCTTATGCTTAAAGGGGTATTTAACCGCAAAACTCAAAAATATATTTCATTCAGGCTAACTAGTAATGAATTTAGCAATTAACAGAAAAATTATTGGGGCCACCATGACCTCCCAAAAAATTGTCAAACATGACATTTTTCGAGCTAGGTCCCATCGGCAAAAATCTCCCATAAGAAATAACATGGGGACGATCTTTATGCCCCGTGACCTTGGAGGATTTTGATCCAAAAAAATATTGGCCATTATTGACGTACTCGACAGCCTTTTATGTAAATTCTCTATATTTTGTTTTTGTAATTTGGACAAGTAGTTCGGTCAAAATATGCTGATTACCAAGATGGGGTGTGATTTTGGAATGCATATTTTTGCGTGTTTGAGGGTATATTTGGGCACAGTTTCAAGACACGATGTTATAAAGGGGCATTTTAGATTGGTACTATGCTCTAGTATCTATGTGGACCAAAAAAAAAGCAGGTTAAAGCCGATTTAGGAAATTTTCCAAAACACCAATTTTTCCAATTTCTGGATAAAAAATTAAAAAATTCGTGTTAAATCACAGTTAAAAGATATCATTTTTTAAACGGTCATTTAAGTGTAGTATTGTGCTATAGAATACGTGGTAAAAAATAATTTTTGGGTTTTTTAGCCCCTTTAAAAAACCTTATATTAATAGTTAGTAGTCATGCGGCATACCTGGAGATATCCACGGAATACTTCAATTTTAGTATAAAAGCATGAAATTTGGCATGATGATCGGACATACTCTACTGATGATTTAAGGAAATGGAGCCAATCGAAAATTTACCCAGGAACCCCTCAAATCAAAGATGGCGTCCAAACATGGCCTAATTTTAAAAATTATGGTCCTATGTTATTCATTTTAACTTTACACAAGCACTTTCAACTACTAAATATAAATTTGAGGTTCAAATTCATTTTTTTTTATCAGAAACCTCTCAAACTTAAAGATGGCGCCAAAAAATCAGTTTGTCATTTATTTACGGATTTGATTGAATTTCGGTTTCTACACGTATATTGAGCTGCTGAGTATCATTTTGAGGTAAAAAATATGTTTTGTGACATTTATTGGTCACATAACCTAGAAAAAGTTTGAAAAAGGACGAAACAAGATTTTATAATGTGATTATTTACTTATCACTGGTAGCAAAACCTGATAAAACACAATTGTACGTATTTAACATTAATTAGTGTTTGCTAAATACGTACAAGTGTGTTTTATCAGGTTTGGCTACCAGTGATGATAAGTAAATAATCACATTACAAAATCTTGTTTCGTCCTTTTTCAAACTTTTTCTAGGTTATATAACCAATAAATGTCACAAAACATATTTTTTACCTCAAAATGATACTCAGCAGCTCAATATACGTGTAGAAACTGAAATTCAATCAAATCCGTTTCTAAATGACAAACTGATTTTTTGGCCGCCATCTTTGATTTTGAGAGGTTTCTGATTTAAAAAAAATTATTTGAACCTCAAATTTATATTCAGTAGTTGAAAGTGCTTGTGTAAAGTGAAAATGAATAACATAGGACCATAATTTTTAAATTAGGCCATGTTTGATTTGAGGGGTTCCTGGGTAAATTTTCGATTGGCTCCGTTTCCTTAAATCATCAGTAGGGTTTGTCCGATCATCATGCCAAATTGGTTTGGAATTTATACTAAAATTGAAGTATTCTCCAGGTATGCCGCCAGACTATAGTTAGTTAGTTAGTTTTTATTAGTATCCAAGAGGTCTTACAAGATAACAAGATATGGGATTTGTCAAGTTTGTACATAGGCCAATATATATATATATATATATGAGTAGTATTGTACTTACGGGTAAAACCGTGTCTCGATTTTTGGTTCACCGACCAACGTTTCGGCACCAATTCAGGAGCCATCATCAGGGTCCTTCCTCTTTGGTCGTCGACCTCGTACTGAAGCGTTGTCCACCTCTACAATGCGTGTCTGCTGCCGCGTCCGTGCTCTCGTGCTCTCCGGCGAAAAAAGGTGCGGGGCGGCGAGGTCGTATTGTGTAACTGTGTTGCATGGGGCAGTACCCACTTGTCTAACATTAGCTTGGTCCCTAGCAAATCTAGTCTGGCTTCTTGTTATTCGCCGTGCGTCAGTGATAGTTTCGTGAACTGTCTGTGGTGGAATTAATGGTGTTGTTTGTAGTTGTCTTGTTGGAGCTTTATTTCTTATCATGTCACTCTTAACTATGCTAAGGATCGGTTTCCACGCAGTTGCTAGCCTTTGGCTATCATCCCTCTTGTTAATACACATGTCCTCTTTCTCAATTTCTATAGCCTCTCTTATTATACGAGGATACAAGTGAGGGACTGATGCTGCTATTATGGTATTCTCAAAATCGAATTCATGGTTTTCCTTGATGGTATGTTGGGCAATCGTAGATTTAGGGTCACCATTTTTGGTCGCCAACATGTGTTCATGCACGCGGTAAGACACATTTCTGCCTGTTTGTCCAACATATACACCTTCGCATGACCCACAGTGAATTTTGTAAACTCCTCGCCCTCCAAGGGAATGGTATCTTTAGTTGACCCTGTTGAGTTTCAATGTGTATGTCTTTATTTAGATTCACCACCGCCAGGGGCGCTACATATGTGTTCATGGTAACAATTTCAGGTTACAAGATTACCAACATTAAAGACTAATATACAACATCTCCCTTCTTCCAAAATGTTCAAGTTTGCACACTGTCTTGTATGTAATCTCATCTACAAAATAAGACACTCAATTAAACAGATTTTACACAAACACATCATTGCTTACAAAAAATATAGCCTATGAGAAATGTTTCAGATTAATAATTTTTTTTTCAGAACAGATTATAAGTAGCCTATAACCAATGTTATTATCATGTTACAAAATTGACAATAAATGATTGACAATAGGATTAATGATTTATCTTACATCTACACATAGTCAGTCATCCAACGAGGCTTGGATATCAAACGTCCATGTTTTGATCTGACTTCACGTGTGGTTAGATTAGTTTGAGATTGAGCAACAGATGGTGTTGGTGATGCTACAGAAGGAGTTTCCAAATTTCTAATGGCTTTTCTACTGGTTCAACCCAATCACAATTAGGTCTAGGTTGCCAGTCACCCTTGTCTACACCTTCCGACTGATTAAGTAAACTGCTACGATTTCTGCGATAGACCTGACCTTCAGGGTTCACTATCTCATAAGATCGTGGCAATTCACTCTCCCTAATCACCTTGGCCGGTACCCATTCATTACCCTTCCTCATTCGATCAAATCTCCAGTTTTTAATTGTTTTAACTGTCTAGCCGTCTGATCATAATAAACTTTTGAAAGTACATTTTTCATTGCTAGCTTTTCCTTTACATTATCGATTAAATTGGGTTTTAACAAATCTGTCTTGACGGGTAACCTTGTTTTTAATCTACGACCCATTAGCCGTTGTGCTGGCGAGCCTAAGGCTCCACTGCCAGTGTTTCTGTATGTAAGCAATCCTAAATGTGGATCACTTCCATCAACAAAAGATTTTTTAAGTATTCTCTTTACTGTTTGTACAGCACGTTCAGAACAACCGTTTGATTGAGCATACAGAGGGGAACTGGTTACATGTTGAAATCCCCAATCCTGAGCAAATTTCCTGAATTCTAAACTAGAATACTGTGGGCCAATTGTCTGTAACAAGAGTACAAGGAATCCCATGGCGCGAAAAAATCGCTTTCAAGTTTTCAATTACTGTAGAGCTTTTTGTATCAGAGAGTTGAGCTATTTCTATGTATTTTGAATGGTAATCGACAACTAATACATACTTTTTTGTTTGAATTCAAACAAATCCGATCCAACCTTTTGCCATGGATGGTCTGGCACCTCATGGGGTAACAAAGGTTGCTTTACATTATTGTTACGATATTTTTGACATATAGAACAGTTGTTGACAAGGTTTTCAATATCCTTTGACATATTCGGCCAGAACAATGCATCCCTAGCACGTTCTTTACATCTTTCTATCCCGAAATGCCCATCATGTATGACTTTAAGCATTTCTTTTCTACTATGATGAGATCATTTTTAAACAATAATCCCTGTTCTTCAACAATCATTTCCCTATAGTTCCAGTATGGCTTAAGACACTCTTCTACTTCATCGATTTTAGTAGGCCATCCTCTAAAATACAATTGTTTAAGTTTAGATAACACATCATCGTGTTCTGTTTCCCTTTTAAGTTCATGCAATTTATCTTGCGTGATTCTGAGACGTTGCTTAAGAGCTTATCGTTCACTTGATACTGAACCTCTTGTTCTAAACTTTCATCTACATCTGTATCATTAAGAAATGCTCGAGACAATGCATCAGCTACATGCATTTCTTTGCCTGGTTTGTAACTAACAATTAAATCATACTTTTGAATTCGCAACATCATGCGTTGCAGACGCATGGGAACTTCAGATAAAGGTTTTTTAAACAATATTTCCAATGGCTTATGGTCAGTTTCTACATTCACTCTCTTACCGTAGACATACTGGTGAAACCTTTCACAACCGAATACAATAGCATTAAGCTCCTTCTCAATATTTGCCCAACGGCGTTGTGTATCTGTCAATGCTTTTGATGCAAATGCTATCGGTCCATTGTTCTGCATAAGTACAGCCCCTACCCCATTCTGAGAAGAGTCTACTGATAAGGTAAGTGGTTGATTTGCATCAAAATACCTAAGTACAGGAGCCTGTACAACCATATCTTTAACTTTCTGATAGATTGCTTCATATGTTGCATTCCAAGTCCAATCTACATCTTTTCTAGTCAACTGACGCAGAGGTGCTATTGTGTTTGAATATCCATCCACAAACTTAGCTAGGTAATTAACCATACCAATAAATCTCTCTAAATCCTGCTTACATGTAGGACTGGGCATCTCCCTAACAGCCTTGACTTTATTTTCATCGATTTTTAAACCTTCACTAGTCATTTCATGACCTACGTAAGGCACGTTTTCTAGGCCAATTTTACATTTAGCCCTGTTTAACTTTAACCCTTTTGCACGAACCCTGTCTAATACACGTCTGAGTCGGTCATCATGTTCCTGCTTTGTACGTCCCCAGACTAGAAAATCATCGATATAAGTCTCGACACCTTCTATCCCTTCAAATATTTCCTTAACTATACGATGAAATGCCTCAGGGGCACAACAAATACCATATGGTAACCTCTTAAAGGCATACCTGCCTTGTGGACTGTTAAACGTACATAACCTACTGCTTTCGTGATCCAGCTTTATCATCCAAAATCCTGAATTGGCATCGAGTACAGAAAATACTTTTCTCCATTTAATTTAGTTGATACCTCTTCAATCGTGGGAAGTTGATAGTGTGACCGCTTGATAACTTTGTTTAAATCCCTTGGATCTAAACAAACTCTAAGTGAATTATCTTTTTACTTATCAGAACCATGGGTTGACCCATTCTGTTGGTTCACTGATTTTTTCAATAACCTCCAACTTTTCCATACGTTCCAGTTCCTTAACTAGCTTGTCACGTAACATTACAGGTACTTTCCTGGTGCATGTACCACTGGTGTTGCATTTTCCTTTAAATGTATGCGAAATTCACCCTCAAGACACCCTAACCCTTCGAATACATCCTGGTATTCTGACAATATTTGTACACTAGGCTTCTCACTTAGGTTTAGACCTACAGAATCTACTTTGATCAGCAAAAGATCTTTACAAGCCTTTAGGCCTACAATTGGCACAACTTGTTTGTCTACAATCATAAACTTTAAATGAATTTCCTTGCCTTTGTACTTACATGGAATAGTACTTTCCCCTATCATAGGTACTAGGTCACCTGTATATGTGGTCAACTTAACCCTACTTTTACAAACTTGATTCTGTGCAAATCCTAACCCTACAAATGTGGATAATGCCATAACATTTGCTTGTGCACCAGTGTCCACTTTTAACGACACATTTTTACCATTTATGTTAAAATTTTCATACCACTCATCTTTAGAAGTGAGTGTGTCCACTGTCAGATTTCCAATCACTAACACTGAGTCTAGGCCTTCATTTTGTCAGCTGCTACTTCATGCACATTCACTCTCTTCGTGGGTCTAGGTTTAGACATACCTGTACCAGTAGAACTGTTACTTAATAATCTGCAAAACTTGCCAAAGTGGTTCATCCCTTGACACTTGAAACACTTCCGTCCAAATGCTGGGCAGGTCTTGGGAGGATGATTCCGTCCACACCTCTTGCAAATGAATCCAGGGCGTCCATCGCTCGGCGTTGATTTGGATCTATCTCCTTCTCCAGACTGCGTTTTCTTCCTCCATGTGGTTTTCTTCACTTCATCCACAGCTAGGCCTAGGCCTGTGGCATGCTCGACCTCGGTCCCCAAAGCTTGAATCTCTTGCTTCGACCGTTCAGCACTTTGACATAAAGTGATTGCTTTTTCCAAAGTCAAGTTGTTAATTTCTAACACCTTGTTTTTACTCGAATATCCTGAACACCACACACAATTTTGTCTTTTATCAGACTGTCCCTGAGCTCTCCAAACTCACATGAAGCACTTTTCAGTTTCAAATCGGAAACCCACTGATCAATTGACTCACCTGGGACCTGATTTCTCATGAAGAAGTTATGACGTTCTACAGTTAATTTTTTCGAGGAGTGCAATATTCAGTAAATTTTTCAAGTATTACTTTCAATTTCTTCTTGTCGGCTTCAGATGCGAACTCAAAAGTGTTGAATTTATCAACAGCTTCCCTTTCCAGCCACGTGCAAGAACAAAGCGCACTTGACATCCTCATCTTCCTTATGATATTTCGATGCAATTAAGTAAATATCAAAAGCTTGTCTGAAGTTTTTCCAGTTTACAGATACATTACCGTCGAAATTCAACGGCGCTGGCGGATCTAACTTGTCCATATTCACCGATGATTACAAATTAATTTCTAACGAAATTAATCCCCACTTCGTAACACCATGTTGAGTTTCAATGTATGTCTTTATTTAGATTGACCACCGCCAGGGGCGCTACATATGTGTTCATGGTTACAATTTCAGGTTACAAGATTACCAACATTAAAGACTAATATACTACAGACCATAACAAGGCACTAATTTTCTTGTGTGGTCTGTAGATTGACTTCACTTCATGTTTACTGATAACTTTACCGATTATGTCCGTTGTACCCTTCACATCAGGTAAATACGCTATTGACCGAGGTTTAGCCTCGTCTTCCGTTATTGTGCTAGTGGTTCCTTTCTTCCTGGCAGCAGTGCTAAGTGCACGATTTATCAAAGGGTCTGAGAAACTTTTGAGACGGAGTGCATGGGTAAGTTGACTGAGCTCTTCTTCCAGATGTTCATAGTCGGCAAGTCTATGCGATCGTGTAGCTAATGTAAGAGGTACAGATCTAATTTGTGCTGGGTGGTGGTGGGAATCCGCATTTAAGTAGCGGTTGGTATGCGTGGGTTTTCTGTTGGGTCATACGGTGGTGCACTGCCCACTACTCAATTTGTATCGTGTGACACAACCCAGAAAAACGTGAATTCTAACATTACATATGTCCGCGAAAATCTTAAACTTGATATATATATATATATATATATATATATATATATATATATATATATATGCAATGTCTTAAACTTTCACGGTTGCTAATGTGAGTAGTATTGTACTTACGGGTAAAACCGTGTCTCGATTTTTGGTTCACCGACCAACGTTTCGGCACCAATTCAGGAGCCATCATCAGGGTCCTTCACTCTGCCCATCTTCAAGGAAATTAAACATAAAAACTTTATAAAACATTGTTAATAACGTGTGTAGAGCACACACTTGGTCTGTTATGTTTTTATTTTATGTTTAATTTCCTTAGAGATGGAGATAGAACTGCTCGAAACGTAGGAATAAATAAAATAAAACTACACGGACTACCCGAAAATACAATGTGTGCATATATATATATATATATATATGATTGGAAAAGGGTTGACAGGGTGGGAAAGCATAGAGAACATAAAACCCAGCCTGAAGGGCTGGGGGCAACAAAACTTTTCACCTGCTGATGACAACTGCAGCTAATTTAAAGTTGTTTGTTACCTTAATCCACGACGCGTTTCGTCCTTCTGGGACTCTTCAGGCGGATGGTGGCCACTAAAAATCAGCTAACTACATAGGTAATAAAAAAAACTCAACATATAACCAAACCTGTGGTAGGGCCACGCAAGAAGTAAATTTTGCATGCATGTTGTCATCACCAGCAAGGTTACTTCACACACCATTCATACTGGGGCACACAGTCAGCACAGACAGTAAGGGGGCTTCCCTCCCAACTCTGGTGCTCGGGAGACAAGAAATCCATGACTTACCCTGGACTCGAACCAGGACCCTTGGCAACAAGAGAAAAGCTGCCCCTCCTGCTGTTGCTGGGCAAGGGTGCCTCTTCATTCATTCTAAGAGAAAAGGTTAGAGATAGGAAGGGTGGAAAGTCACAACACAGCACAACCAGTGAGGGGGCTTCCCTCCTAGACTCTGGTGCTTGGGCGACAAAAGAACCATGTCTTACCCTGGATTTGAAACAAGACCCGTGGAAACGAAAGAGGCTGTCCTACTAATTGTGACTGGAATTCGAAAACGAAAGGAAACAATCCTACAAATTGCAGGCTATAGCACAGGCACACGTGCTATACTAGCTCTTGGCTGCAGGTGAAGAGGTTGAAGGAAAAGACGAGTAGGGTCTAACAGGTTCATCACCTGCTAGGCCCCCCCAGCAGGACAAGGAGTCACACTTGTAATGAACAAGGAAACACGGACCCACCAGAGGGTGTAGAGTAGGCTCGCCCATCTCGACCCCATAGGTGAAGAAAGATGGAAAGTGATAGGTGTCAAAAGACTTGGTTGTTTCTAACAGTGTTTCTAATTTCACTCATGTCTCACACCATTTTCCTTCTTTACTATCTTTTTAAGTGTCTTCCACATTTCAACACCATCATTCTTGTTACAAACTATTTTACCTTCAAAATATGTTTTTCAGCCTTTCTCAGCATTGATGTTACTGCAATTCTTTCTTCTCTGTATTTCCTCCAATCTTTCACTTTTTTACTCAATTTTGCACGCTTGTACGCATTATTCCTTGGTCAAATTCCATTATTTATTTATCCATTAAGGCTATTGTACCACCTCTGGCCGATAATTTGAAAGTTGAAGAAACATGGCTGAAAAGTTTTCTGGATGAAAGATGGCCTTACTTAAAACAGGATTTTTTTTGGGGGGGGGGGGGGGGACATAACCTCACTATTGGCCATTATGTGTCGTTTTTTTGACAATAGTGTAGCCAGCACAGCTAGTGCAAAATTAAATTTTGTGAATCGGTTTTCTGGATATAGTTTCTTAACACTTTAGCTACAACTTCAACTATAAGGACAAATAGATTTCTGAAATACAGTTGGTGTACGATTTTTTTTGTCAAACGGTACAAATACCTACCATTTATTTTGAGTTTTGTATCGTCTGGCAAAAAAAAATCGTACACCAACTGTTATTTCAGAAATCTTTTTGTTGTTATAGTTGAAGTTGTAGCTAAAGGTGTTAAGAAACTATTTCCAGAAAAACGATTCACAAAATTTAATTTTGCATTAGCAGCTGTGCTGGCTACACTATTGTCAAAAGAACGACATATAAAGGCCGATAGTAGGGTTATGTCCCGACCCCAAAAAAAAAAATTCGCTGGTTTATTAAAGGTAATCTTTCATTCAGCCAACTTTCATGGACTTCCAAGGTTTTGAGCCTACCTTGATTACAATAGCCTTAAATCATTGCGTTTTGTTCGTTTTTCAAATTTCAATTTTCTTCTTCGGTAAAACTTTTTCTTTACACTTTAATTATATTACTTCTAAGTTCATCAGTTATTTTATTTTCATCACTCTTTTCTCGATCCCTTTCACAATCAAACAATTGTTCCTGTAAATTTTCTTTGCTATAATGGTTCCAGTCTTCTATGTCTATTTGATTTTATTTCTATGTTACCACTTGCTGATTTTATCCCTCCTATTTTGATTAAGAATATTTCATGTCTGATATGATTGGTTCTTCTTTTACCTCAACATTCACCTCTTCACTTTCATTTGCAATAACTATGTATATAATGGTTTCACTTTCCTTTGTAATTCGAGTGGTGTATCGGCTATCTTTCTATAATTTCTTTAAGTCTTTTTACATATCCTTCACTCCTATTCCAGTCAAAATTAAAATCACCAATATAGTTACATTAATGTATTACTTGTATTAATTTCAGCTGAAGAATCAAATATTTCTTCCATTAATTCCAGAAACTCTGCATGGTTAACATTTGGTGAGTGATAACCTACATTTATACAGTATTTATTCTTTTTAATATTAATTTCAATTCCAATCATCCAGCAGTTCATTAAGCAGCCTTTTTTAAGAAGTATCTTGTACTTATTTGTATCCTGTTTTCACATAAACATTAACCCCACCAGTATGTCTACTCGTCGAATTTACTCGTATCATTTCGTATTCTTCAATTTTAATTTCTTTATCCAATATTTTATTTGTAACATGTGTTTCCGAGATTCCAGCTATTATTGGTTTAACTCTGTATATTACTTCTTTGATTTCATTATAACTAGTTCTTTACTAGACTCTGCGCATTCATTGGATGAGCGTAGCGAGCGAACTGAAGAATCCATTCTACTACACCAGAGAAAATAATCCGGAATGTTTTTTTTCTTTTTTCCTTTTTTTTCTGTTTGTATTTTTGTGTGTTTGTTAACACGATTCCGGCTAAACCGATACTCCGATTGCGATGACATTTTCTGGAGGCCTTCGAAATCTTTGAACTTAGAACTGTCACGTTTTTGAGCGCAATCGAATAATTATTTCTCGTGAAAATCGCAATTTTACAATTTTTTTTTCGATATTTAAAAACTTTCTCCGACTTATAAAACTTACATGCTTTTTTCGATGGTTATGATTTTTTCACAGAACCTTAATTTTACGAATCAATATATTCGTGTGAAATTTGAGCCTAATCAAAAAAATCATTTCTTATGAAAATATCAATTTTACGCTTTTTTTCGTTTTTTTTTAAAATTAGCTCATCCAACAACGCGCCTGAAAAAGCGTTTGCGAAGCTTCCTAGTATGTATTATGTCTGCATTCACATGTGTATTCTTTGTTGCTAGGCACACCCATTCCAGTCAGTTTCATTTTTCTTTGACTAGGCCTAACTATATCTTGTATTCTTTTAAAACTTCCACGATTTATATATGTAATTTCATGTCTGGTATTATATTGTATATATTATATCTTTCATTTGCTCTGATGCAGTTTACACATTCCATGTAAACACCAACACATTCATTGTAACTGTGTAGACCTGCACAATAACCACACGATGTTTTATTTTCACATTGCCATGCCTTGTGCCCATATGCATTGCATCTGTAGTATCTCACTATTTTAACATACTCCACAATCTTGCACATTTGCCAACCCATTTTAATTCTTCCTTCATTATAGAGTATGTCCCTAGTTTCATCATCTGCTTGTATTATAAAGTTGTACTGACATTTTGAAATAATTCACCTTTCTCTGTATTATTTTAATTAGTTTCTCGATTTGGTTAGTCGGGAAACACTCCCGTAGGTGTAATTGTTATTATTTACTACAATTCAGAAAAAAAGACGCCTGTCTGGAATGCGGGAGATCCATGGTTCGATTCCCGGTTGGGGCGGACCTTTTTAATTTCTGAATTGTAGTAAATTATAATATTTTAATTAGTCTTATCCCATTTTGCTCACATATTTCTTTTTCCCATTTTGCATCGTCCTCATTAATTTGTGAGTTTAAAACCCCAATTATTAACATATTTTATTCATGTTTCTTTTCTTTGGGAATTCTTATCTCATAATCAATTCCCATCTTTTCTGTTGATGCCTTTATTAGATTTCCCACTTCTTTATAGTGCCATATGTAACAGCCAGTCCTCCTCTATTTTTTTTAAAAATTTGTTTAATTCCTATATGAAGTTTTTTCGGATCAACTTCCTTTTTCAACATTTTTTCAGTTTTGTCACATTGTACATCCGTGTCTTTGGGTTTTATAATTGTCACGTTATTCTCTGTTTTCTTCATACTCGAATCACATGTGCCTTCTCTATGATCTTTATCAGTTACTCTCTCATGTGCCTCAACATTTTCTTGCCGTCACATTTCTTGTTTAGATTTAATCTCTTCACTTTGCTGTTTACTACTAGCACTTTCATTCATTCTTCCTTCATATCTTATTTTGTTTCCCTTTTTTTCCCCAATTTTCCAATTTTTTTGTTAATTTCATATTTTTTTTCTTTTTTATATTAACACTTATTGGCATTGATTGTTTTGATTCCTCGAAACATTTGCCACAAAACCAAAGGACATTTCTAATCTTTCTCAATGTTTTCAACTCCGTTTCAGATAAATACCCACATTTTCTATGAAACCATAGCGCACATTTACCTTCACAATGAATTGATTCACTGGTTTTACACTCTTCAAATAATGTTTTTACAGTTTCTACGTCTACATTTTCTTCTCCTCCCCCCCCCCCCCCATTTTTGTTTATGTTCACCTTCTTTGTGTTATCCCTTTCTTCTACAATTATACCATTGTTATTTCTTCTTCTTCTTTTTCTTCATCTTCCACTTTCTTACAGTTCTTGGTTCCTTTTTGTAAACTTGTAGTATCATTTTCAGCATCCTCTTCTAAAATGGTATCAGCTCTTTTACAAGATATACACATCCAAACTGTGGATTCATCACATTCACCCTCTGAACAACTCACATCAGTGACACAATTTGCATGGGCAAATATTCCACACAACTTCCTACATTCCACAAAACTCTCTTTTAACAATTTTTAACTTGCATAAGTCTCAAGTTAACACTCTTGAGCCTTTAGGTGCCATGTCTTGTTAAAGTTTCACTATCTGCTGACAGATTCAAGTGATCCTCAAGGAATGGTTTGTCTTTTTTATGTCTTAGATAAAACAGCTGCCTATAAGTCAAACTCATAAAATCAACTGTCTAATCAAAATCTGAAAATAAATCTTAAATCAAATCAATCTTATTCAAATCAATAAATACAATGAAATATAAATTATATGTACTCACAAACAGTGTCACACATACCTGGTACTCAACCCAAATTATCAGATTTATAGTGTAGACGTTGAACAGATACGCTGGTTCAAGATCACAGCCTAGTGTGTTCTTATTGATATCTTATTATCTTTTAATTATCTCTATCTCTATATATAATATCTATATTATCTCTAAATTATCTTATTAATATGGCCATGAAAGGTGAACTGATCGAAAGTCGAGTTGAAATGTAGCAGCCAGACTAAATAAGTGGTAAGTAATTAAGTAGCGAAATCTTGGCAGCTGTATCCTTGAAACATACAGTTTTCAATGAAAACAATATTTTCGCATACAAAAGCAATGCTTCCTTACAATGACGTGTCGAAGATAGTGATATAACGTGTAACAACTGCAATACAATGGCCTGCGAGGCTTATATTATCATCGTGACCTAGATTGCCTTTGTTTCCTTGATGCTATTGTGTTGCCCTGAAACTTGATCTCAACAGAGAGAGAGAGAAGACAATCTTCCTGATAATAAAGGAAATGTCAGAGTCGAAATGCAATAATGCAACATGTCAAATCCAGTGCAAGGAGGTCTAAAGCAAGATGTCAGTTTCCTTCCTAGAGTGGCTTTGTTTACAAGAATTCAAGTCCCTAGGGATGTATGTGCACACAGCATCAGTTACAACACGTGTCACTTACGTAGTTCGACCACATACAACCACTTTAGCAAAGTCTAAAGTGAGGATCACACAAATGCACATTATCACCATTTAAATAATACGCTATGAATGTTGGCAGTAACTTTTGTGGTAACGCGTTCCTTTCTTAAATCAGGAACTTGAAACGTCAAGTTACTATTTCGTGGGAACTTGGAACGAATTTAACGTTCCTTTATAAGTTCCATTCGCCATCGTAATCCCGTCGAATTCCAGTACCTGATATCTTAACTGCATTATGAAATCATGTGACATCATGTGTTTTCGAACCTGGCGCCACCCTCGTCAGATGCCTTTAGGGATTCACTTCAATAAATAAAAGTAATCATAAATTAACTTCTATCCCATTTATTATTATTTAAATCAGTGATGGTATAAGGAACGTGAAAGGAACTAAATTCATTTTGAGGAACACGAGGTTCCTTTTTTGGGGGAAAGTGCCCAAGACTGAGTGAGTGTTGGCAGGTTCATAATGACAGTTGGTAAACCGCTCGTGAAAGCGGCTCTATAGTAAAACAGATTTTTGCTTATTAAAAAAAATGCTTTTAATAAAATCTTAACGATTGCACAAACAGAAACAATACACAAATGCTCGAGTTTCATTTGGGAATATTTTGAATCTGCAGAACACCATTATCCGAACTACGAATTCGCAAAATATGTCCTGCTCAGCATCACAACCGGCACATCACCTCACCTCTGAGAGGAAGAAATATGGCTGGACCTAGCTGACCACAGCAGACGGTAAATCTTCGTTACGCCATCGATTGTCTGAATGTTGATTCGAGATATCTCCTGCTTGACACAATATTATGTTAGCTGAGTTGGGAGACGAGAGTCTGGATCGCGGATGTTCCGCTAACTGTGGGGGAGGGGGAGGGGTACAAGTGAACGATTTCCTGGAAGTAGAATTTCAGAAGAAATCCAGATATATTTTAGAAAAATGTTTAAACTAATAAAAAGACATATTGAGGTTTACTTGTTTTTTATCTTAGTCCGCAGGACACCATCACCTATAAGTTAATTAATGACAGGGTAGATGGAACTATACCCCTTGATTTACGCATGGTCGAAAGTACACATAGGACATAGTACACATATACTACACACACACATATAGTACACTAGATCAACTTTAGTACATGATAGATACGAATGCTTTTAATATAGCAGCCCCCCCCCCGGCTCCCACCCCCCACACACAAAATGATTGTACATATAATAGGTAATCAAAGATAAATCGCAGCTTTCTTGTTTTGGATTTCATCAACAAACGTGTAAACATTTCAATTTTCTTCAGCATGGATGTGATTGGTATAAATAGGTGTAGGAAGTGTGCGGTACTAATTACGCCATGTTTAATGCATACCATATAAACCACGCAGGAGAGGAGAAGACGCAAACATTCATTGTAAAGGAAAGCTACATCAATTTTCAGTACTGTTGAATGCGTTTTATGCGGATTTTTACAAAATGGCAGTTTTGACAGGACTTTGAGTATGTTTGGTGTGTTTTTTTATGAAAACAAAACGTTTATAAGTCAACTTCTAAAGAGCATAGGATAGATCTAGGCGTAATAAAGAACCTCGTGTAATGTAAAGTATAACGCAGTATCTTTAATCGTACCATTAGTCAGATGCTTTATGAGAGAGTATGGTTTAAGACAAATAACATGGCCAATATAGTGCTAACGGGCAGCGGGAATCTTTCCAGAGCACATCAATATTATTTGTTCCTCCACGGCATAAAGACATTAAGAAGGTTTTCGTTAAATAATTAATTGAGTGAAATGACTATGAATATCCTTCTCAATTGAATGGTATTGGTCACATAGTCGCTTGTGGTTGCACTTGCATGTCCAAGGATGAATACAATACGTTTCCAATATTCACATAACCGTAAGTTAAATTATTAGATTTCTAATATCGTTACTCCTAGTGTCTTCAACACACTTAATTTCAATCTACAATGCCTCATATTCTAGACATTACTATCATTACACACCTATTGGCGTAATGGTATTGGTGTTTAGTATTATTTTCTATCTGAGGGCCCTACTCCAAGAAAATAAAATCAAGGAGGTTTTTCTTTTCTTTCTTTCATTTGTGATGTACGTATTCCAGACAAAACAAGCTCGTTAGTTTATTAAGTTATTTAAACGAGAACAACACTTAGAATTACTTAGTGGAATCAGTTGATTTGCTGCACGGACACGAGACATATTTCAGAGTTAATCAGAAGCAAGTGTTATTACAGCTAGCGCCAGCTTAGTGGCAGTAATTCCAACTTCCAACGAGTGATGCCCAAGAAACAAATTAAGTTTCCCTTTATAGTCTAGCCACAAAGTGTTTTTAATGTGCAATTCAAACAAGATTACTTAAGGAAGGGAAAATTTATGTTTAATTTTAGTTCAAGTTGTATTCCGTTCGATAATTCATTTCCATTTGGCTAGGGTAGGTTTTATTTTCATGCAGCGCCATTCGCAATATAAGTAATTGCATTTTAATCCTCGTTTTTACTATTACGACTTCGTTTTGTTCTTACAACTTAAAATACGTTTAGCTTGGATTTATGGGTTACTAACATCTGGGTAATGGCACTTGAATAACTTGCAAAGCGTTTTTAAGGGTTAGATGTTGGCTTCATTGATGGTCGAGTATCTTACATGTAATTAAAGAGCTACGATATCTTTGCAAATGCTAATATAAATGTTGTTTGCTTTGATCAAGGGCCTGCATTCCGAAGTTGAATAAGCGATGTTATTATAATTTAATTTTACCATGAAGAAGAGATGAAATGGATAGGTAGGAATTTGTTCTGTGGGGTGAAGAATCTCGGAAGTTTGGAATAACAGTTAGGGCTTAGTCGTTGTGACCTCCCGAACTTGGCACTGTGAGCCACTTCTGGCATATAGCTCAGACCTGGAACACGAGCGGGTCGTCCCCACTCTATGTTCAGCAATTGATTCGCACAGATATGCGTGCTACTTCCAAATGCTTCGTACTCGCTAAAATATTTATTTAGAAAAGTTTGTAAAGCCACGGCCCACACATAAAATGTTGTTTGCAGTGTTGATTCTAGGTATACCAAGTGCAGTGCCTCCTGAAAATATGTGTAAAACACGGTATGCCCTATTTAAGGAAACAAAAGTGCGCAAGACGAATATCATAAATAATTATACTAATTCTTTCATATATTTATGCAATTTTATATTTTTAAAACGTGATGCAAACTTGCACAC
This sequence comes from Sweltsa coloradensis, assembly GCA_024449915.1. NCBI lineage: Eukaryota > Metazoa > Arthropoda > Insecta > Plecoptera > Chloroperlidae > Sweltsa > Sweltsa coloradensis. The sequence continues at coordinate 31,293 of JAMZAV010003982.1, read as the reverse complement.
ACAAAAAGTCGCTTTTAGCAATAGGCGGGTAAGAGTAGTAGCAAGACGACCTCTCCCCCCGAACCGTATTGCCAACTGTTTCCAATGTTCAAACAACAACAACATTTTCTCCACATTTTCTCCACATTTTGTCCACATGTCCACGTACTCTCCACATGTTGTCCACATGTCCACATATTATCCACATGTCCACATGTTGTCCACATATTATCCACATGTTGTCCACATGTTGTCCACATGTTGTCCACATGTTGTCCACATATTATCCACATATTGTCCACATATTGTCCACATGTTGTCCACTATTCTCCACATGTTGTCCACATGTTGTTTCCATCTTGTCTAATGTTGTCCAACCCCTTGACAGTCGTGGAAACCGCCCAAAGATCATAATATACTAACCAAGCTCCCCCACCCCAAGTCTATGAGCCATATGATTATGATATATTGTTATGTTATCTAATAAGTAGCGACAGTGTTGTTTCAAGCGTAAAGCTCAAGACTTATCCGGGAGGTCCCGACTTCGAATCCCGCCACCGCCAATCGTGACTGATAGATTTTTCCGAAGTTTTCACCAGTCATCATGCGTTTACAAGGGATTGAGTCGTCTTAAACAGTGATCGGGCATTACCTTCACAACAAAGTGCCAAAAACTTTCGCTCCGCTCACTCGTCTAAAAATGAAAAATAGTCATAAAATGTGTAGGAATTATTTTATCGACAATGGTTTTTTTTTTGAAGATGTCATTTTTGGATGAGCGAAGCGAAGATTTCATTATACTACTCTGGAGAAAAAAATCCGGAATGTTTTTTTTCTTTTTTCTTTCTTTTTTCTATATGTATTTTTGTGTGTTTGTTAACACGATTCTGGCTAAACCGCTACTCCAATTGCAAAGAAATTTTATGGAGGCCTTCGAAATCTCTGAACTTAGAACTGCCACGTTTTTGAGCGCAATCGGAAAATTAATTCTCATGAAAATCGCAATTTTACGATTTTTTTCGATTTTTAAAAAACTTCTTCGACTTATAACACCTACATGCTTTATCCGATTTTTATGATTTTTGCACAGAACCTTAAGTCCATCAATTAAGATATTCGTGTGCAATTTAAACGCAATTGAAAAATTAATTCTTATGAAAATCGAAATTGTTCGTGTTTTTTCTTTTTTAAAACAATTCTTTGACTTATAACACCTACATGCTTTATCCTATTGTAATGATTTTATCACAGAACCTTAATTTTAAAAATTAATATATTCGTGTGAAATTTGAGCGCAATCGAATAATTATTTCTCATGAAAATCGAAATTTTACGTGTTTTTTTTAAACAATTCTTTGACTTATAACACCTACATGCTTTATCCTATTATAATGATTTTTTCACAAGACCTTAATTTTATAAATTAATATATTCGTGTGAAATTTTAGCGCAATCAAATAATTATTTCTTATGAAAATCGCAATTTTACGATTTTTTTTTAAAATTACGATTAAAAAAATTAAAACTTTAAATTTATTATTTTATTTAATTTCATTTCATTTAAAAACAAATCTTCACATAAGTAATGATTTTTTCACAGAACAACAGAAAATCCGCATAACACATGGCAACTCAATGCACCAATTACGCTTGCGCGAATAATCTTTGCCGTTGAAGCGCCCTAAAACTACTAATTAAGCGAGCGAAGCGAGCGTTTCCATTTGACTCTACCGGAAAAAATAGTCTCTTTTTGTTTGTTTGTTTGTTTCCCGATTGAATGCCATTAGTTTTGTGGCAAAATCGTTCAAAAAGTTAAAAAGTTACATTAAAGTTAATCGAAAGTTTTTTTTTCAAACTAAACGGCGACAAAATCTGAGGTGGCCAAATCATTTAGAATGTCCGTTCGGTCACGAATATGTTAATTTTATTTTGATCCGATAATTGATAATTGATAATTAATTACATGTAATTTTAATTTGGGGGGTGTATTACCAGGTATTTATTAAGTGATTTATTTTTTGTTTGGAAAAACAACGTTGCCTAACCTTTCATAAAGAAATCAAATGTGTGCGAATATCATATGATCATTGGTTTATAATCGGTGTTATTAGTATTGTTTACATTTTGCTCGTTACTTTTTTTCTTACACCTTACATTATACATTTTGCACGTTCTTTGTAATAAGTCAATCATCTAATAAGTATATAGGGATGATAGCAATTCTGAACCTTATGTAAATAAATCTGCTTTGCATTTTTCAACAAAAAATTAGCTGTCCTCAACTCTATTTTGTATAATTAATGTGCTGTCGATTTGGCTGGGGTCTGTGCTGTGTGCCGCTAGACCCCGCCGGACCTTGAACTGCTTCCCAGGAGAGTACTATGTCCCTGAAATAACAGTACAGCCCAATAAGATCTAGAGCGACGGTCGTCGCCCGGCAGACAAGCGCATGCGACTGCTTAGGCGACACGAACTCCAGCCCTATATACAGCTACCAGAGTTGGGGGGTTTTCAGCTATCTGCACACGCCGCCCCGAAAGAGTTACAATCTTGAAACTCGGTATATGACCTGGTATGTGGTCCTTGACATACCAAAAAAAAAATCAACCCGATCCGACAACTCGTTCTGTGTTAAAAAAGGCTCTCAACATCGTCAAATTCCTTTCGGCTGGCTGGTGGCTGGGTGGGTGGGTGGCTGGCTGGGTTGCTGGTGGCTGGCTGGCTAGGAGTTCTCCGCGGAGATTAATTTAGCCTACAGAGAAAACGGTAAATCTTAGAACTATGAAACTTGGACCACACTTAGATGTACTTCAGATGCAGTGACATTTGCTTTCAAAACCACAATCGGGTAACAGGGACCGGAGAAAATCAAAATTTGGATGATAATCAAAACGCGTAATTACCAAGGCGTGGTAATTTGTACAAACTTGAAATTAAACATGCTATTAGCCATTATAAATATCTTGCGTCCAAAACACAAGGGGCTAAATTTGGGGATGATCATGGGCCCAAAAATGACAAAAAACATATCTGAACTTTAAGAAATGAATCATTCAAAGAAAACGCTAAAACTGAGATGTTTCAAACGTGGAATACATTTTGATATCTCTCATTCTTTATCACTTTTGAATATGGAAAGCAAAATTGGGTAACGGGTACCGGAGAAAATCAAATTATCAAAAGTAGGTAATTTCGTTCTCTTATGAATAATACGCTATACTGAGAAAACGGTTCATCTTAGAACTTTGAAACTTGGGCCACACTCAGATGTACCTCATATAACCAAAACCGTGCAATCGGGACCTGGGAAAATCAAAATCAAAATCAAAACGCGTAATTACTCAGGTAGTAATTTTTTACAAGCTTGAAATTAAACATGCTCTTAACCATTATAAATATCTAGTGCTTTAAACACAAGGGGTATCTTTGGGGGGACCGTGAGCCCTAAAATGTCAAAAAACAACTTTGAACTTAACAAATTTAATCATTCAAAGTCCATCATTCACTCCTTGATAGCAACGAAAAACAAAAAGATGTAATATCCAACCAAATACAAAAATTGAAGTTGAGCCAAGCTTTTCATTCTATCTCCCTAATTTCGCATTGAAAAGAAGTAAGATCATTTCGCCTGTTGACGAGCGCCAAGCCAACCATTTTCGTGGAAAAAAAGTAAAAATTTTACACTCAAAATCATTAAAAAAATGGCTTGGCCATTGAATTTGGTTCATGGCCAAGAATTTTTTTTATGATTTCGAGTTTAAAAATTTTACTTTTTTAGCACAAAAATCGTTGGCTTGGCGCTCGTTAACAGGCGAAATGATCTTACTTATTTTCAAAGCGAAACTAGGGAGAAAGAATAAAGAGCTTGGCTCAACTTCTATATCTCACAGCATTCACAGCCGAAGACTTTTGAAGGAGAGCTTGGCTGCCGTTTTTTTTTTTTTTACAAATTTTTGTATTTGGTTGGGTATAATCTACTTCGTACTACGACAAGGGACAATTATTTTACCCTAGTCAGTATCATGCAAATTATTATAACCTGTGAGGAAATGATACACGTCTGAAATTTGGCGTGTTTGTTATTAAAAACTGTGTATAGTAAAGCATTAAAGGTTTAAAATATCATTGATCAACCGTCAATATATAAACAATATATTTGAAATGTAAAAACGGTCAGACTTAAAAAATATGAAAAATTTAAAAATTAATTCAGTTTGTCTCTAATTTCCATTTAAATTTACAAAGTGATGATGCCATCAAATTATTACAAAGTGTAACAATGCATGCAAAAATGCAGACTATGCAGCATATCGTCACCCTATAGTGAAAGTGTGATGCTTTCAACAATTCAGGTTATGTCGTTTCAGAATTTTAGTTCCAGCTTTAGGATAAACTTGTCAAAATCTGTACAATCATGGTTAAATCCATATGGTTGGCAATCCTACCACTCTTGACCAAACCATTATATTACAGTTGTAGGGCCTACTAATTTGCAAGAGACGTTAAACTGACATGAGTACATTGGCGCACTGTTGCATTATTCAATGGGAATTAATAAACGGAACCGCCTACACTAGCGAGTTCTCTAGACTTGTTGATTCTAGCAGCAGGAAGCAGCTATACAGCCTGATAACCGCATCACACGGACCCACATGCATATTCATCGATATTCGACTTCACTCTCGATCAGTCTGAACGATCAAAAACACAGCAGTGATCTTGAAGCTTAACAACGCTTTCGATCGTAAGAGATCTCCCTACTATCGCCATACACACTTACACACGCATTTACGGATAATTAGCAACGAGATGTCGAGATTCGATAGGGCGGGAGAAAGTCATTTAAATACACTCACTTAAAATTCATTTTACATATTTTTATTTTCTGTATTGATCGGTCTAGGTGAGAAATATCAAACTGAAACTGACAATGCCAAGTGAGTAAGTGCAAAATATGTAGCGATCTAATTTTACAGCCGTATTCATCATACTCAAAAGTTGACATTCATTAGGTCGCAGTCAACGTGAATAACTTTACCGTTTATCGATTGCAAAATATTGTTTATCATACAATTATTTTGTTGGTTTATGGGGTTTAAGAGCACAAAACACAAACTTTTTTTTCAAAAGCGAGGGGCGTAGAGACGCGGGCTAACGCAGGCCTGTGTTGGTAAAAACCAGACACAGGCGAGGGCTGGGCAAGGGGCCGGGGGCGAGGGAGGGACCTGTGGCCTGTGACGAAATCAGGCCGTGGGCAGATAAGGGGGGAGGGGGGCAAGGGGAGGAGATGGGATGGGATGAGGTGGTCTGCAATGGTTTTTGGGTTCCCTCACTTCGTGGTCGTCTTTGTCATCGTCGTGTTTTCCTTGTCGTCGTCGTCGTCGTCGTCGTCGGGGAAGTAGTCAAAGGGATGAGGGGACAGTTTCCACGACGACGTCCTCTTTTTTTACCTTGTACGATGAACATATAAGAGTTGAGCTCTGGTCGGGGCCATTCTACTCCCCGAATCCAGACACTGCTGGAATCAGGAACATGGAAGCAGGCAGGTTGAGAACTCCCCCGAGCTTCTCAAGGTGATGGGCGAGACGAGGTAACGATTTCCTCAGAGAGACTAAGGATGAAGTGACGAAATGAAGACCTGGGAACGAGTTCATCGAGGATGTTTCGTCGTGTGGATGTCTAACTTTTGTACATCTCTCGAGAAATGGACTCCAAACCATTGGAAATTCTCTAGGGATCGAACTGAAACGACGCGAGACGAGTTTTTGATTGACTGATCAGTGTTTTTGAGCTGTGACAAGATAATTTATTTTTTACCTAGATAAAGATAAAGATAAATTTTTCCCAAAAATTATCTTGATACGATTCAGATAATGTGCAGAAAATTATCTAGATAAATATAAAAATAGATAAAAATATTTATTTATTATTAACAAAAAATTGTTTAGATAAAATATCAAAGTTCCCGTCGAGGAGGTAGTCAAAGGGTACTTTTCCTTCCCTTTGATTAACCTCCTCGACGGCGACGACAATGACAACACGGACACAGACACAGACGGAGACGACACGACGGGGGGGAACCCTGCCCTCCCCATTCGCTTGTGGCTGGTTCTGGTTCTGACCAGCTCAGGCCTGTCCACCCCTTGTCCCCCCGCGTCATTTCGTACGTCCCTCCTTCGTCTCGATTAGCCAAGTTGCATAAATATGAGACGTTAAGCAATATCCAATTCAATTAGATAAAATTAATAATTGAGATGTATTTTTTACAATAAGTTTTCCCAGCAAACAGTTTTATTGTCAATCGTAATATTTGTCAGAATTGACAGTTGACGTTATCCGGGTACGCTCATTACAACTAGTAAAAGTTTTTTTCATTTTAAAAAGTGATAATTTATTATAGTTTTTTCTGTATTAATGTTTATTATTTTGTCCTAAAAATGTTATCTAAAAGCTTAAAAAGCTTATATAAAAGATAAACTTTATTTTATCCGATTGTAGAAAAAGATAACATCAAAAAAACTAAAGTAGATAAAAGATAACGGATTTTTGGATGAGCGTAGCGAAGATTCCATTTAAATACCCTGGAGAAAAAATCAGGAATGTTTATTTTTTTCTATTTGTATTTTTGTGTGTTTGTTAACACGATTTCGGCTAAACCGATACTCCATTGCGATAACATTTTTGGAGCCTTCGAAATGTTGAACTTAGAACTGCCACGTTTTTGAGCGCGGGATCAAAAAAATTATTTCTTTGAAAATCGCAATTTTACTATTAAAATTGTTTCGATTTTTAAAGAATTTCATCGCCTTATAACCACCAACATGCTTTATTCTTTGTAATGATTTATTCACAGAAACCTTAATTTTATGAATTAATATATTCGTGTGAAATTCGAGCGCATCGAAAAATTATTTCTCTGATAAAGGCAATTTTACGATTATTTCCTATTTTTTAAAATTTCTTCGACTTATAGGGACCTACATGCTTTTTCCGATTGTAATGTTTTTTTCAAAGGGCCTTAATTTTATGAATTGTTTTATTCGTGTGAAATTTGAGCGTAATTGAAAAATTATTTTTCATAGAAATCTCAATTTCACGCTTTTTTTGTTTTAAAAAATTACGCTCATCCAACAACGCGACTGAAAAAGCGTTTGCGGGAAACTTCCTAGTATATAGAAAGATTATGTAGATCATTTTATCTAGATAAGTCACAACACTGTACTGTACTGTACGGTAGTACAGGCGCGTAGGAACTTTTTTCGAGAAGTTTAGGGGGTGGGGTTGGGGGGTATGTCTTCTTTGGTTTGGTGGAAATGCATCCTCTCATTGCGTCCAACACACGAACACCGAACACACCCTTGTACAGATCACTGACAAGTGACGCGTAACTTGGGGAGCTTCACTTCCTAAGCATTGTATCATTTAGTCTACCCCACTCTCTGTTTTACGCGGTGTCTTCCCACAGTGCCGCTTCCCGTAAGGCCATCACCTTTTTTTTCCCCCCATGCCATCATTTCTACCTGTCGATAAAGCCGTGTTACAGGAAGCGTTGATGGCCTAAGGGAATTGATTTATTCCCGTTTGGCCAACACCCTGCATTTCATTATGGAAAATACAAAGAAGGTTTGTTGGCGTTGGGGTAATTGATTTATTCCCGTTAGGCCAACAGATATATGCATCGTTTACGGTAAGGAGTGGGGTGTTGTTGGCGTTGGGGTAATTGATTTATTCCCCTTTAGCCAACACCCTGCATTTCATTATCGAATATGCAAACAAGGTTTGCTGGCCTAAGGGGAGTTTGCTTATTCCCCTTAGGCCAACAGCCTATGGTACCCATACAGAGACAGGGTTATGCCAACTGTATTACCATATTATGAGGTTTCTGAACTTGGCACTAATTCTAAGAATCACACATTCGTATGTCACTAGTCCCACAATTTGTCCTTTAATCCAATCCTTAGGTAAATATATAGAAATTACTGTGGGGGGTGGGGGGCTAACTTCACGCAGCATGGTGCTGCGTGAAGTAAGCCCCCCCCTCCTCCCACGCCCAACAGTAATTTCTCAATTTTCCTATAGTATTGACACACTAATTCAAGGACTAGTGGCATTCGATAGCGCTAATTGAGTACTAAATATATATAAATATATATTTTTTCAATTAATGCTCTTGTGGGGAGTGAAAAGTTCACGCACCTTACATTATGTTATACATAATGAATTTCGTCGAGCATCCGTAGAGCCAAGGCCGTCTTTAGGTAGTTAGCCGCCCCTAGGCAATAAAATTTTGCCGCCCCCCCCCCCCCCCCCGCCCCCCTCTAACTCACAACTTAACAATAAAGTAATGAAATGAATCATTCAAAGAAAACGCTACAACTGAGATGTTTCAAACGTGGAATACATTTTGATATATCTCATTCTTTATCACTTTTGAATATGGAAAGCAAAATTGGGTAACGGGTACCGGAGAAATCAAAATTATCAAAAGATAGGTAATTCCGTACTATTATGAATAATACGCTATACTGAGAAAACGGTTCATCTTAGAACTTTGAAACTTGGGCCACACTCAGATGTACCTCATATAAACCAAAACCGTGCAATTGGGACCGGGGAAAATCAAAATCAAAATCAAAACGCGTAATTACTCAGGCGTAGTAATTTGTACAAGCTTAAAATTAAACATGCTCTTAACCATTATAAATATCTAGTGCTTAAAACACAAGGGGTATCTTTGGGGGGACCGTGGGCCCAAAAATGTCAAAAAACAACTTTGAACTTAACAAATTTAATCATTCAAAGTCCATCATTCACATCTTGATAGCAAACGAACAACAAAAAGATGTAACATCCAACCAAATACAAAAATTTGGTAAAAAAAAAAAAAAAAACGGCAGCCAAGCTCTCCTTAAAAGTCTTCGGCTGTGAATGCTGTGAGATATAGAAGTTGAGCCAAGCTTTTCATTCTTTCTCCCTAATTTCGCATTGAAAATAAGTAAGATCATTTCGCCTGTTGACGAGCGCCAAGCCAACCATTTTCGTGGTAAATAGTAAAAATTTTACACTCAAAATCATTAAAAAAATGGCTTGGCCATTGAATTTGGTTCATGGCCAAGAATTTTTTTTATGATTTCGAGTTTAAAAATTTTACTTTTTTAGCACAAAAATCGTTGGCTTGGCGCTCGTTAACAGGCGAAATGATCTTACTTATTTTCAAAGCGAAACTAGGGAGAAAGAATAAAGAGCTTGGCTCAACTTCTATAACTCACAGCATTCACAGCCGAAGACTTTTGAAGGAGAGCTTGCCTGCCGTTTTTTTTTTTACAAATTTTTGTATTTGGTTGGGTATAATCTACTTCGTACTACGACAAGGGACAATTATTTTACCCTAGTCAGTATCATGCAAATTATTTATAACTTGTGAGGAAATGATACACGTTTGAAATTTGGCGTGTTTGTTATTATAACTGTGTATAGTAAAGCATTAAAGGTTTAAAATATCATAGATCAACCGTCAATATATAAACAATATTTGAAATGTAAAAACGGTCAGACTTAAAAAATATGACAAATTAAAATTAATTTCAGTTTGTCTCTAATTTCCATTTAAATTTACAAAGTGATGATGCCATCAAATTATTACAAAGTGTAACAATGCATGCAAATATGTAGACTATGCAGCATATCGTCACCCTATAGTGAAAGTGTGATACTTTCAACAATTCAGGTTATGTCGTTTCAGAATTTTATTTCCAGCTTTAGGATAAACTTGTCAAAATCTGTACAATCATGGTTAAATCCATATGGTTGGCAATCCTACCACTCTTGACCAAACCATTATATTACAGTTGTAGGGCCTACTAATTTGCAAGAGACGTTAAACTGACATGAGTACATTGGCGCACTGTTGCATTATTCAATGGGAATTAATAAACGGAACCGCCTACACTAGCGAGTTCTCTAGACTTGTTGATTCTAGCAGCAGGAAGCAGCTATACAGCCTGATCACCGCATCACACGGACCCACATGCATATACATCGATATTCGAATACACTCTCGATCATAGTCTGAACGATCAAAAACACAGCAGTGATCTTGAAGCTTAACAACGCTTTCGATCGTAAGAGATCTCCCTACTATCGCCATACACACTTACACACGCATTTACGGATAATTAGCAACGAGATGTCGAGATTCGATAGGGCGGGAGAAAGTCATTTAAATACACTCACTTAAAATTCATTTTACATATTTTTATTTTCTGTATTGATCGGTCTAGGTGAGAAATATCAAACTGAAACTGACAATGCCAAGTGAGTATAAGTGCAAAATATGTAGCGATCTAATTTTACAGCCGTATTCATCATACTCAAAAGTTGACATTCATTAGGTCGTAGTCAACGTGAATAACTTTACCGTTTATCGATTGCAAAATATTGTTTATCATACAATTATTTTGTTAGTTTATGGGGTTTCCGTTTAAGAGCACAAAACACAACTTTTTTTTCAAAAGCGAGGGGCGTAGAGACGCGGGCTAACGCAGGCCTGTGTTTGTAAAAACCACACACAGGTGAGGGCTGGGCAAGGGAGGGACCTGTGGCCTGTGACGAAATCAGGCCGTGGGCAGATAAGGTGGGGGGGTAAGGGGAGGAGATGGGATGGGATGAGGTGGTGGGCAATGGTTTTGGGTTCCCTCACGTCGTGGTCGTCTCTGTCATCGTCTGTGTTGTCCTTGTCGTCGTCGTCGTCGTCGTCGTCGGGGAAGCAGTCAAAGGGAAGGGGACAGTTCCACGACGACGTCCTCTTTTTTTACCTTGTACGATGAACATATAAGAGTTGAGCTCTGGTCTGGGCCTATTCTACTCCCCGAATCCAGACACTGCTGGAATCAGGAACATGGAAGCAGGCAGGTTGAGAACTCCCCCGAGCTTCTCAAGGTGATGGGCGAGACGAGGGTAACGATTTCCTCGGAGAGACTAAGGATGAAGTGACGAGTGACGACCTGGGAACGAGTTCATCGAGGATGTTTCGTCGTGTGGATGTCTAACTTTTGTACATCTCTCGAGAAATGGACTCCAAACCATTGGAAATTCTCTAGGGATCGAACTGAAACGACGCGAGACGAGTTTTTGATTGACTGATCAGTGTTGTGAGCTGTGACAAGATAATTTATTTTTTACCTAGATAAAGATAAAGATAATTTTCCAAAAAGTTATCTTGATACGATTCAGATAATGTGCAGAAAATTGTCTAGATAAATATAAAAATAGATAAAAATATTTATTTATTATTAACAAAAAATTGTTTAGATAAAATATCAAAGTTCCCGTCGAGGAGGTAGTCAAAGGGTACTTTTCCCTTCCCTTTGACTAACCTCCTCGACGGCGACGACAATGACAACACGGACACAGACACAGACGGAGACGACCACGACGTGGGGGAACCCCTGCCCTCCCCATTCGCTTGTGGCTGGTTCTGACCAGCACAGGCCTGTCCACCCCTTGTCCCCCCGCGTCATCCCTTACGTCCCTCCCTTCGTCTCGATTAGCCAAGTTGCATAAATATGAGACGTTAAGCAATATCCAATTTAATTAGATAAAATATAATAATTGAGATGTATTTTTTTTAAATAAGTTTTTCCCCAGCAACAGTGTATTTTCAATCGTAATATTTGTCAGAATTGACAGTTGACGTTATCCGGGTACGCTCATTACAACTAGTAAAAGTTTTTTCATTTTAAAAAGTGATTAATTATTATAGTTTTTCTGTATTAATGTTTATTATTTTATCCTAAAAATGTTATCTAAAAGCTTAAAAAGCTTATATAAGATAAACTTTATTTAATCCAGATTGTAGAAAAAGATAACATCAAAAAACTTAAGTAGATAAAAGATAACGGATTTTTGGATGAGCGTAGCGAAGATTCCATTTAACTACCCTGGAGAAAAAAATCCGGAATGTTTTTTTTTTGTATTTTTGTGTGTTTGTTAACACGATTTCGGCTAAACCGATACTCCATTGCGATAACATTTTTTGGAGACCTTCGAAATGTCTGAACTTAGAACTGCCACGTTTTTGAGCGCGATCAAAAAATTATTTCTTTTGAAAATCGCAATTTTACTATTTGTTTCGATTTTTAAAGAATTTCATCGCCTTATAACACCTACATGCTTTATTCTTTTGTAATGATTTATTCACAGAACCTTAATTTTATGAATTAATATATTCGTGTGAAATTCGAGCGCAATCGAAAAATTATTTCTCTTGATAAAGGCAATTTTACGATTATTTCCTATTTTTTAAATTTCTTCGACTTATAGCACCTACATGATTTTTTTGATTGTTATGATTTTTTCACAGAACATTAATTTTATGAATTGTTTTATTCGTGTGAAATTTGAGCGTAATCGAAAAATTATTTCTCATAAAAATCTCAATTTCACGCTTTTTTTGTTTTAAAAAATTACGCTCATCCATCAACGCGCCTGAAAAAGCGTTTGCGAAGCTTCCTAGTATATAGAAAGATTATGTAGATCATTTTATCTAGATAAGTCACAACACTGCCCCTGATAGCGTTTTACTGTACGGTAGTACAGGCGCGTAGGAACTTTTTTCGAGAAGTTTAGGGGGTGGGGTTGGGGGGTATGTCTTCTTTGGTTTGGTGGAAATGCATCCTCTCATTGCGTCCAACACACGAACACCGAACACACCCTTGTACAGATCACTGACAAGTGACGCGTAACTTGGGGAGCTTCACTTCTTAAGCATTGTATCATTTAGTCTACCCCACTCTCTGTTTACGCTCCCAGGAGATGACACGTCGACTTCTGGCTGATGCGCATGTTCCCATAATTGCAAACAGCGAAACTAAGAATTTGCAGGCAGGCAGGCACACTTTACTATTATATTATTTTTTATATTTTTTACTTTATTTGTTTTTATTGATTTGATTTGATTTGTATTGCTTTTTTGTTTATGTTGTTTTTAGCTTAGGTATAGCAATGTGGGTGTTTCCACTAGCCCCATAGATTCGGATTATATTTCTTACGATGATGATAATTTGTGTAACTACTATATTTATATGTTAGGAATTATGTAATATTACAACGCAATACATTTAAGTGTTTTACAACAAACTATGTAGTGAAAATAGCAACAATCATCCAATCTCTTTAATTGGATTGGATTTAATATTGCTTAACGCCTTATTTTTAAGCACTTTGGCTATTCGAGACGATCAGTGGAGATAGATGATGATGAAGTATGAACAGGAGGGAGGAGGGGAAACCCGGTACCGGCACGTAGCCTACTCCTTTCGAAAAGTACCAAGGGGACCAACAGCTTAACGTCCCATCCGAAAGGGCAGTGTAACCTTGACAGACTGCCGAGCAGACGTCGAGGAGAACGAAGCCGTTACAAGACCGGGGCCAAGAGGAGGCGGGAGACTCTAGGGTGGGAATCAGGGCACTGCGGCCACAGCCTTACACTGTCAGGGCCAAGAGGAGGCGGGAGACTCTTGGGTGGGAACTGGGGCACTGCGGCCACAGCCTTACACTGGCCAGGGCCAAGAGGAGGCGGGAGACTCTAGGGTGGGAACTGGGGCACTGCGGCCACAGCCTTACACCGGCAAGGGCCAAGAGGAAGCGGGAGACTCTAGGGTGGGAATCAGGGCACTGCGGCCACAGCCTTACACTGGCCGGGGCCAAGAGGAGGCGGGAGGCTCTAGGGTGGGAATCAGGGCACTGCAGCCACAGCTTTACACTGGCCGGAACGCGGGAAAGAGAAAACATAAAACTAATTGTTATACCTCAGTATAGAAGATCAATTTACATACATGGATATTTTAAATTGTGCTTGTCTGTTAGAAAAACCAATATTGAAAACTCATGATATTTGCCCGTTGTCCTGTCGACTACCTTGAGTTAGAATAGTATTTTTATTTAAAATTACAAAGTGAATGCAGACATCTCTATCGGCCACCATTCGCAGTATATCTACTAGTAAACATATTATGAAATGTAATGTAATCAAATTGATGCTCTCTCTATACTCTGTACACACATTGTTTTGAATTATTATCGTTCAGGGGGTTTCCCGTGCTTAGCAATACTCTGGATTCTGACTTGTGTCATTATCGTAGGCGTGTTTCTCAGTGGCAAGCATGGGGGGCATGTATTGTCATTAGACGTGCCTGCAACTGGGCCAGATCATTATCACGTCTAGTTCAAGAAGTTTCAAGCGTAAAGCATCTCAAGCAAGTGGTGAATTGATGCGGGATGTGGGAATAATAATTGTGAAACTCCCTTTAGACGACTTTAATTAAAATAACACAGGGATGTGGTAGCTAGATCGAGCGCTAAACACGAAGCTTGTTAGTCATTGTGATTCTGACAGAAGTTGATCCAAGTATTTATCAGACGTCATTTTGCGATTTCATCCTTTGAAAAATCCTTGAATATCGTCCACCTTTGTTAAAAAATATCCTCTATACCCAAAGTTAGTCGCCTGGTAACCCTGGTATAAGTTTCGACACCGTTTTAGCCCCAGCCAATAACAAATCATCCAGAATCAACAGTGTCCATCTTGTAAACCTTGAGTTGAGACTTCGGTTTGAAGATGTAAAGTTACAAGGTCACACCTATTGTATAGGCTAGATCCCCAGTCTCCAATACGTCCTCACAGGCGCGAGCGTAGCAAATTGAAGCGTCAATCTGCCATATTCAAGATGGCGATTTGGCGTTTTAATTAATGCTTTTTTAATGTAATAAAGTATTTTTCTGTATTGTTTGATATGGTTTTAGCTTGTGCAGCATGGGAATGCTCAAACAGAAACACTACAAATTTATTGCAGAAGGGAATTTAGTTATCATTTGGTGTTAATGGCTAATAAGTTCACCTGTCAACCTGACAGCCATCTTGAAAAAATATTTAAGCTAAAAATCGCTACAACCTACTTTAACATAGAAAGTGACCTATTCAAGATGACTTCTAACACACCAGTGGACCAATGACTGGGGACCTAACCTGCTATAGATGTTAAATATAATTGTTTACAGTGAACGGGACAGTGCTTTCCAGTGTCATATTGTTCAGGAAACAGCTCCATTAAGAGAGCTAAGTTTCCCATTTCAGGTTGACTATGAGATGACTATGCGCTAAAGAAAACCATTAATTATTGAACATTTGAAAAAAGTGGCCCTTGCCAACGCTAGAAGTGGATATATAAATGGACACATGTGCGTTATATATGAACTTGATGGTAAACTTATAAAGTTTGGTAATTCAAGAATGACAAGAAGAAAAAATTTCGGGTTTGTTAGAGATAAAGTCACATCATGAAGAACTGTGAATCCCAGAAAAATGACGTGTTTTCCGAGGGCGCCCAGACTCCAATTTACAAGCAAAAACGACAACTTGTTGATCGACAGTAACAACTTTGTAAATAGAACAACTTACGAGACAACTTGTTGATCGACAGTAACAACTTTGTAAATAACAACTTACGAGACAACTTGTTGATCGACAGTAACAACTTTGTTGATAGAATAACTTATGTGTTAACTTGTCAATCGACACTCATAACTTTGTAAATAGAATTTCTTAAGAGACAGCTTGGGTAAAAGTGAAGGGTTACTCAGCGATGTTTTTAATCCGTTTTTTGTTGAATAAACACTAAAACAAACACAACAGAGTAATTTTAAATGATTTTTAAACAGGCGCACACAAGTGTTTACAAAATAATACACAAAACAACATACACTTACACATAACAAACAGCCACCATTCCTTCCACCGACCTCCACACGTCGCCATCTTCGAACTCAAATTCAGCCTATACCAGTGCTATCCACTACTATGAATTACAAAAATAAATTCAATGCACAACCGAATGAAGGGCGTTGCCCCCAACCCCCACCGGGGCTCTGCCCCTAGACCCCAACTCATACCCAACAACAAAAACACAAACACACCTTGTTCCGATGAATCGCTAACTCAGGAAAACCAGTCAATCCCATAAAAATACAATGGATTTAGTTGCCAGGACTGCGGTACGTTATTCCCCCACCTCGCCGTCGCTCCGGTCGACATACAACACTCTCTCCCAACGTAAACATTAACATTATGTCAATTGCGACAAACCTTCCGAATGACCAAAAAACATACTCAAATCAACGTGCGCCGACTTAAATCACTCCACAAACTATGTAAGTTACATCGCTCAATCATTTAAATAACCTTCCAAAGTAATTCCGGTCCGCTGAGTGATTCTGTACCGACAGTTAAAACTTTGTTGATAGAACAACTCATGAATTAACTTGTCAATCGACACATAACTTTCTAAATAGAATTTCTTAAGAGACAGCTTGTGATCGACAGTTAAATCTTTGTTGATAGAACAACTTATGAGTTAACTTGTCAATCGACACTCATAACTTTGTAAATAGAATTTCTTTAGAGACAGCTTGTGATCGACAGTTAAAACTTTGTCGATTGAACAACTTATGAGTTAACTTGTCAATCGACACTCACATTTTTGTAAATAGTATTTCTTAAGAGACAACTTGTGGTCGACAGTAACAACTTTGTAAATAGGACAACCTACGAGACAACCTGTTGGTCGACAGTAACAATAAATAGAACAACTACGAGACAACTTGTTGGTTGACAGTAACAACTTTGTTGATAGAATAACTTATGAGTTAACTTGTCAATCGACACTCATAACTTTGTTAGTATAATTTCTTAAGAGACAGCTTGTGGCCGACAGTTAAAACATTGATGATAGAACAACTTATGAGTTAACTTGTCAATCGACACTCATAACATTGTAAATAGTATTTCTTAAGAGACAGCTTGGGGTAAAAGTGAAGGGTTACTCAGCGATGTTTTTAATCCGTTTTTTGTTGAATTAACACTAAAACAAACACAACAGAGTAATTTTAAATGATTTTTAAACAGGCGCACACAAGTGTTTACAAAATAAAACACAAAAAAACAACATACACTTACACATAACCAACAGCCACCATCACCTCCACCGACCTCCACACGTCGCCATCTTCGAACTCAAATTCAGCCTAAACCAGTGCTATCAACCTATGAGATACAAAATTAAATTTGATGCACAACTGAATGAGGGGCGTTGCCCCCAACCCCACCGGGGCTCTGCCCCTAGACCCCAACTCATACCCAACAACAAAAACACAAACACACCTCATTCCGATGAATCGCTAACTCAGGAAAACCAGTCAATCCCATAAATACAATGGATTTAGTTGCCAGCACTGCGATAGCTCATTCCCCCACCTCGCCGTCGCTCCGGTCGACATACAACACTCTCTCCCAACGTAAACATTAACATTATGTCAATTGCGACAAACCTTCCGAATGACCAAAAAACATACTCAAATCAACGTGCGCCGACTTAAATCACTCCACAAACTATGTAAGTTACAAAAGCTCAATCATTTAAATTACCTTCCAAAGTAATTTTGGTCCGCTGAGTGATTCTGCACCGACAGTTAAAACTTTGTTGATAGAACAACTCATGAATTAACTTGTCAATCGACACATAACTTTGTAAATAGAATTTCTTAAGAGACAGCTTGTGATCGACAGTTAAAACTTTGTTGATAGAATAACTTATGAGTTAACTTAACTTGTCAATCGACACTCACATTTTTGTAAATAGAATTTCTTAAGAGATAGCTTGTGATCGACAGTCACAACTTTGTACTTATATAACAACAACTGAGATAACTTGTCGATCGACATTGACAACTTTTTAAAAAGGACCCATGGGCTAACATTTGTTTCAGTGGCACGCAGTGTTTGATTGAGTTGGGCATGAGAACGAAAAGATGAAATGATGAAAATGAAAACGGCAAAAGTTGTCACTATAGATCAACAAGTTGTTATTTGAGTATTAGTTAACAGGAGAGCGGGGGACCAAGTCTTCAATTGATCAACCCAGTGCCTTCTACAGCCACAAAACGTTTCCTCCATAATTGCTCACTAGAGAGCAACCTTTACACATCTACAATATAGCTCATTCAGACCATAATTAAATTGGCACAAATTAGGATATTTTAAGCTAAAAATTAACATTTCGTGATTTTTTCTGATATTTTTTAGTATTTTTTTTATATTTTTCATTGTAATATTTAAGGAATTATGGGAAATTTTGGATTTCGAATAAAAGCAACGTTTGATGTTCAAATGCAAATTTTAAGTGCATTTCTAAAACTAGATTTTTTTCGGAATTTTTTGCATATTTTGGATTTTCTGTATCTCAAATACTGTGCAAAACTATTAATATTTTAAATTTCCGGGAAAAAACCAAAAACACTTTTTTTGCCCGTTTTTACACATTTCAATTTTCAATCTGCTCTAAAACGGTACTATTCGTCCTATCGCAATGCGGTAAAAAAATGTGAATTTGAATTCCACAATTTTTTTTAATTTTTTGTTGGCCAAATTGAAAAAACTTGTCTAATTAAAAAAAAAACAAAATTGTTATGTCCATTATAATGGACACGTGGTCTGAATGAGTTAGATTAATACCATTCCATGTGGTGTTTTAATATAGCTCAATGTCAGGGTTACAGGTTTGTCAGGGGGTGTTAGGGTCAGGGTAGCTACCTCTATCGGTAAGAATCCCTTCACGATTAATTATGATACTAAATAATTAAAAAAACACGGCTCTAAGCACAACCTGACATCGATGAAATATCACAATGCTACCGTTGGCCGACCAACTGAAGATAACAGCAAAATTGGCAAATTTCCCAAAAATGTATTTTCTGTTCACGTTTTTCACGTGTCATATTTAAATATACGTGAGCTTCGTGGAATATCCCACTCTCTTTACTATGTCTTTCATTTACGTGTGTGGGATGGCGGTTTGCATCGACGTTTCTCCCACGTAGCAATGGACCTCTTCAGAACGATTCCTGGAAATACCATAACAATTTGAATGATTTATTATTTACTTCTTTGAAAAGAGCAGACTGTAATCTCTCTAGCTGGAAATTGTCAACACTGGCAAGAGTTCTTCCTACAACCACATCAACTGGGCAACTGGGGCGCTTCAGCCGAGATGAACGACTTCGGAATGATGTTTTCATTCGCGTTGAGTTTTGAAATGCTATTCCAGCCGCGCCCGCAAGGCGCGTTTAAATGACATCCCACCATGGCTCCAAGGATACAGCTTTAATTATGTACCACCTGAACATTGCTCATATTATATAGGTTGCTGTATGTAATTACGGGGGTTGTTTGAGGGTAGGTTTCCTACGCGAACACTTTTCAATAGGTTTATGTATATTGAAATTGAACTCAACACGCAAATAAATGATTTTTTCTTTTCGTTTTTCTTTTTAATGTTTTTTTTTTCTTTTTTATTTCTTTTCTCTGTTCTTCTTTCTTTTCTTTTCTTTTCTTTTCTTTTCTTTTCTTTTCTTTTCTTTTTTCTTTCTTTTTTTTTCCTACACCTTTTTTATATTTGATTCATTAATTAATTGCATTTAATATACTTTTTATTTGTTTTTAAAATTGTTGTGTTTTAATGCATTTTTGTTGTAATGTAACTATTTCAAATATTTACTAAACTGTAGTTCATTTTTGTGTCTGCATCTATGTAATTAGATTTATTTAGTTGTCCTCCTTTGTAAATCAGTTTTATAACTGAAAAAGGATAGACGTAAAATAAATAAATTAATTAATTAATTAATAAATAAATAAATAAATACATCAATAAATAAATGTTCGCGCCAGTTTAAGCCCACTCTTGTTTCACGTAGTATTTAGTTTTCACTCCCCTCGTACCCCTCTTGCTTCTCTTATCTCTGTATGTAACCTGACCTGGACAGGTCGTTGGCTCGTCCCTATTGCATTCGAACTGCCATAGCGTTCAGGCCTTAGTACGGCTGTCTGTTCTAGACAGTGTTTTCGTATATTTCATAGTTGCCTCGAGAGCAACAGCCAACAAGTATTCTTCGTGGTCACTCTGTTACCTTCTTCACTCTGTGAACAACTACACAATTTCTTAACACAGTGCACAGTTCACAGTGCTTTATACAAGTGATATTTAAGTTGATTTTTCGTGTGCATTACGTATGTTGTTGTGGTATCATCATTTACTACTTTCATCACTATCGATCCCCCTTCGTAAGTATAAGTAACTATTTTTCTAACACAGCCCAAACACAAGACAATTAGTCTTAGTTGGGCTTTTCTTTCTTACTAATAACTTAATGTTCTGTGCTATGTACATGTCTGTAAACTGTAAACTGTAAGTAAGAAAATAAAATTTGATTTGATTTGATTTGATTTGATTTGAGGGATCTATCATCTAAAACTAGGCTAGCCTATCATTTTCCCCCCTTAAAACACCTACATGACACCTCGCACTCCCCCGGGCCGTTCGCCGTCTCCTCAAGCCTACTGCCCCTAAAAGCCAAGGAAAGCTCTTTTGTGTTTTTGTTTTCTTCATTTACCCTGTTTTTAAAATTGGCATCAAGGGCCCTTTGGTGCCAACAATTTTGGTCCACTCGGGGCCAAATTTTTTTTTTTTTTTTTTTTAAATTATCAGCCCCACTTTAAAAACCTTCAAATATTTCTCGCATTGTTGTTTGTCGTATGCGATCTCTCATCACTGGCCCATACTCGGCGTATGCATGCCTCATTTATACGAAAGTGTTACCCTATTTTTTATTGTTCTTGCCCGCAGGGCGAGCATTTGTTTACATTCTCTGGGTCGCGGGGTTATTTTATACCTTCGCTAGTTATTTGCCCCGGGATACCCGGTTCGATCTTACCATTTTGTGTTAAAATTTGTTTTTTTTTTCAATTGCATAAAACAAAAAAGGCGGTGAGTTGGGGGTGGTTTTAAATTTGTTTTTAGGATTTTTAAAATTTTCCCTTATTTAGAGTTCTACATTGGGGCGGGTGGGGATAATTTCGGTGACCAGAAAAATTAAATTTTTTTTAAGTTTAATTGATACTATCGTTATCTTCAGTTTTCTATGAATGGGTGTAAATAACTACGGGGTTAAAAAAAATTTTGAGAAATTTAGCGGGTTTCCCATGAATCAAACAAAATATTTAAAACCCAATTGAGTGAGCAAGGCTCCAAAATTTTGGGAAGAGGGGGAAGGGTCTTCTAGTTCAATTGCCAACTTAAGAACACTGCTTTTTAAAGTATGGATTAGCCCCGAAAAGACCGATGGCTGACAAGGAGGGTTTGATGGGGAAGACAGTTTTAGAAGTGTTAAAAAAACAAAAGGGAAATTTTTGGTAAGTGTTCGGAGTGTGGAAAAGACTTTGGGGTACCGTTCGGTGCCCCAGGGGTATTTTTGTGTTCCTTTTGGGAGACATTTCAAATGTGCAGGAGAAAACCCAAAAAGGGAAAGTATAGCCCGAGGAATAAATGAAATTGGTGGGGGTGGTTTTTTAAAGTGAGCTAGACAAGAGCCCTAGGCATTGAAATAAATAAGGGCAAGAAAGAAACAGTGCCCCAAGCCTAAGCCTGGGGCAAACCCCTTAAAGCTCAGCTGAAGTGGGGCTACCGGGTAACGTGAAAAGTCCCCCAGTTTTGGTGTGTCTAACGGGGGCAAAAACTTTTGAACAAAACGTAAACAGTGAGGGGATAGCCGATAAATTGAAAAAATCAAAGGACTAGCAAAAAGGGGCCAGGCAAAAAAGAAAAGACAAGAAGTATGAAAGGGAAGAGGGGAAAGGGTGCCCTATAGCTCAGAAAAGAAAAAAAAAAACACATAGCCCGAATGATAAAACGGGGCCTTTTTTAAAGTTCGAAACAGTTAAAAGGGGGCGCTGCTTTACAAAAAAATGGGATAAAACTTAATATACACAATTGAATAAAAAAGGTTAGCGGGGCTAGAAAAAAGCGACAAATTTGTGAAAATGGAAATTTCGGTGTGATGGATAAAGGGGGTATATAGGATGAAAGGGGGTGGGGGAAAGTTTGTATTTACGGAAGTGGTGACATCCAGCTTAAACCTAGAAAAAGGGGGTATTCCTCTTTAAAAAAAGGAAAGTCGGGAACACAAAAATAGGACTTTTTGACTTCGGAGAAGTTTGAAGAGGAACAGAAGGAGAGAAAAATACAAAAAGAAAAAAGGCTAACAAATTTTTGTGAAGCCCAAAAAAAGGGGGAAAATTGACCTAGCCCCAAATGACAATGAGGAGGGGACACAAAACGGGACCATGAGAAACAAGGTACCAATAGGCAAAAAGAAGAAGGGGCCAAAGGGTGATGGGCTTAGCGGGTTCCATCTGTAAACATAAAAGTGAAAAAAGAAACATGCCAATGAAACTAGATTGATACCGTAATTAAAAATGACGCAGGGGGACTTTTTTTTGGTCGCTGAAGAGAAAAAAACCCTTGGCACTCTTTTGGGGGGTGAAGATTTCGTTATGTCCGGGGATTAGCTGAAATCCATCAACCACAATTTTTGGGAAGAAAAAAAAGAACTTTTTCGCCAAAAAAAGGGGGGGGTGGGTGATTTTGCTGTACTTGAAAAATTTTTAGGAGTACTCCTATCTTTTCCTTATTAACAAGAAATTGACAAGAAAAAAATAACCGACCCTTTCCCCCAAATTATGTACATTTTGGTCAAAACTGCAAATGAAGGATTATTGTATAAGAAAAGGGGTTTTTTGGAAACCCGCCCCATGAAAAAAATTTCCGGCTTTTGGTTGGGACAAACTCAAGTGGTGCGGGTTTAAAGGGAAATTAAATTTTAAATCGTGTTTTTGTTTAGTACAGGTATTCCAATTTAAGTTTAAACCCTGGGTCAAAGTTTAAAAAAATTTAAAACACCTGTACCATCTGAAGGCTTGTGTGTTTACACATACTTTGGAAAAAGGAAAATTTTTAACTGAAAAAAAAAAAGATACCCTGATTTTGGGTAAATTCAATTTTTATAACAACATACAAAAGATTGCTAAAAAAGGGAGAGGAAAAGTGGATTTTTTGATTGAAAAGCCCGGGGGAAAAGGGAGGGGTCAAATGACGAACATGTTTAAAAATAAAAAGCATTGCAACAATATTGTAGACAACTTTCCCAATTTTCATATTTTCATGTAGGGACAAATAGTAGGGGGGCCCTGGGGTAAAAAAAATAATGTTAAAAATTTGAACCGGGGACCTTTTAAATGTATTAAACAAAAATCCCACGTTCAAAGTTTGGGAAAATGGTGGGAATATTACAAAGATCTGACATAAGTATAGATAAAATTTTAAAAAATTTTAAAATGATAAAATTAAATTTTTTTAATTGGGGGAAAACTAGGTGGTGTTTTTGTAGACCCAAATTTCGGGAGGGAAAAACGTTTTGTTTAGGGAAAAGGTTGGCCTTCACCCCTAAACTTCGGGGGTTTGTGATGTATTTAACTGAAAATGTATGTGGGCTTTGTAAAAAAGAATGCAGGGGCAATCTGTGAGCGGAGATGTACAATCGGAAAACTGATTGAAAAAGAGTTTGGGCACTTTAAAAAAACCCTTACAGAATTGGGTTTCCCGATAGCAATCAGATTCCAAATACTGTTACTTTTTTTTTTTTAAAAAATTTAAAAATTATATTCGGGGTATTCAAAATTTAATGGAAAGATGGGGCATGAAAAATTGGTATCAAACATATCTCTGAATCGGGCCCTAAATGCTTTAAATTTTTAGGTTTCCCCTGTAATTGGGAGTCCCAAATTTCCCCCAGTAAAATTTCAAAAAAATTGAAAGTTTTTTGAAAAATTTATTGGAGGTTTATCAATTTTTTCCCTAGTAGTGGGTTTTCTGGAAAATTGGTTGGGGGTCAAAGGGGGCCTCAAAAAACGAGCTGTCAATTGATAAATACATTCTGCATAGAAAAAGATAAAATAGCATGGGGGAGGGATAATGATTGGGGCCCTTAAAATGGATTTGAAGGGTCATTAAATGGGTAGATGGAAATTTTCCCTGAAATGATGGGGATGAGATTTAAAGATTAGGGGTAAAAAAAATTGTCCCAAACCCAATAGCTTTTTTATGGCCACCAAACGGAGGTTTTTGGGAAAGTCTTTTAGAATCTGAGAGAAAAAAGTCAAGGGGATTAGTATGTACCAAAAAATTTTATTATAGCTGGGGGCCCCTTAAATTTGCCCAAAAAAAATTTTAAAATTTGGGGAAACTGGGACCCCTAAAATGGTGGGAAAAAAACAAGAAAATAAAATCGGGAAAAAATGGAAGAAGGGTTTACTCAAACCCGTTTTAAATTGGTTTAAAACTAAGCAAACATTGGGTTATATAAATTTTAGATGTCCCTGTTTTATTCGTCCTGATTTTTATTTTGGATAAGGCCCGGGAAAAAATCGACGGGAAAAAGTGATCCCCAAGGTGCCTTTGTAGAAATTGGAGTGGAGTTTGGTAAAAAATTTTTTAGATTGAGGCAGAAAATTTAAAAGGAAATTTTTTATAAAACTGGGTAAAAAAAAATTTAAAAGGGAATTTGAAGAACGATTTGATAGTTTTGGAAAGAAGATAATGGCATGATTTGGATATTATATGGAAATACATTTTTTAAATTTTTTCCCGAATTGGAGGAAAAAATGGGACCCAAAAAAGAGTTATTAAATTAAAAAATGATCCGTTTTTTTTAATTCCCAAAAATTTTAAGAGATTAAAAATTAAAAAAAAAGAAAACTTAAAAAATAAAATGGGGAAAAATTTAGGGTTAGTCCAAAAATAAAAAAAAGGGAGCTAAGGAACAATTAGATAAAATAAAGAAAGGGTGCAAAAAAATAAAAAAATTTGGAGAGTATGTTTAATGGGAAAAAAACCGGCAAGAAAGTTGGGAAAAGTATGTTAAATAGGGAAATAGCCAAAAGAGACATGTAATTTTCCCAAATTATTTTATGAAAAAAGAAATTTAAAATTTATAACGGAAGTGAGAAGGCGGAGGCTCTTAAAACCCCCACTATGGGAAAGTTTTTTCCCCACTGAAGGTATTGGGGGGTATTTAAAAAAATGATGATTTGGGAAAGATAGTGAGGTAGTGTAACTGATAATGATTCATTAGTGTTTTAGGGAAAAATTAATTAAAAAAAATCTCCAGGGGGCCGATGGGGAAAAACCCAAAATATTTATTAAAACAGCCCGGGTGGGGGAAAAGTGCCATTCTTCAAGAAAAATTTTTTAAAAACATCTATAAATCAGGGAAAACTGCCGATCAGTGGAAACAAGCAATATTGTTCCAATTTATAAAGGTGGGGGGGAAAAGGGGAAGGGCTAGGTAATTATAGACCTTTCAGTCTTACTTTTTCATTTTGTAAAAATAAGGGGAGGATTATGGATTTTGAAAATTAAGAAAAATTATTGAAGATGGAGAAGGATTATCAAAATCCCCAACATGGGTTTTTCCGGGAAAGGGGGATTTTTTTGGGAAACCAATAAAAGGGTTTTTCTCAGGACATAGCTGACACCTTGATAATAATGGTAGGGGTTGATGCTATTTATAAAATTTTCAAAAAGCTTTGATAAAGTAATCATAAGCTTTTAATTTGGGGAAATTTGGAAAAAAAAATAAGAAATAATAAAATTGTGAACTGGGGGTTTGGGGGAATTTTTGAGGAAAAAGAACTCAAAATTTAAGTGGGAAATGTAATTTCTGAAAAGGGTTTTTAAAGTCACTTCAGGAGTACCTTTAAGGCAGTTTTTCTAGGGCCAAATTTTTTTTTTATATTTATAGATTTACCCTAAAAAGTAGGAATAAAATCCAAAATTCCCACTTTTTTTCGGATGTGGGGTGGGGTTTTTATTTGGGAAATAAAGGGAAAATGAAATTTTTCTTATAATTAAAAAAAAATTTAAAAAGTAATTTAAAAATGGGTAGATATAAAAAAAATTGGGTTTTTAAAATTTTGAGTAAATGTAAGGTTATTTCATTTAAAAGAGCAAAAAAAAAGGGGGGGAAAAAACTATAACCTTTTTGGGGAAAACAAATAGATGTTGTCCTCAATTACAAATACTTTTTTTTTTTTTTTTTTTTTTGTTTTGGGGGGGGGGTGGGAGTGTTTAAAAAAAAATAACCAAATTTTTTAATTTGGGGGTTTTCAAAGGGGAAAAAAATTTAAAAAAAAGCAATAAACTCTTTAAAAAATTTTGGAAAAAAAGGGAAGGGGTAAGGGGCCCCAAAATTAATAAAGCCCCAAAAAAATCCAAAAAAGACCCAATTTGGGGAAATTCCAAAAATGGAATGGGAACCCCATTAAGGAAGGGGAAAAAAAAGGGCCCTTTAAAAAAAGTAAGGTTTTGGAAGGGAAATTTAAATTGGGGAAGGGAAAAAAGGTGGTGGTAACCCGTTTTTCCAAAAGGAATAAGGGTTTGGAAGGTAAAATAAAAATTTAAAAAGGTTTAAAAGGGGGGAAAATTTTTTAAAATTTACAAAAAAAAGGTGTTGGGGGGCCTTTTTTTTTCTTTTAGAATGGAAAATTTACAGGGTTGTGGGAAAAAAAAGAAAAAATTTTTAAAAAAGGTTTTAAAAGGGAGTAAAGACCAAAGATTTTTTTGGAAAATTTTCAATGTAAACCTTTTGAATAAAAAAAAGGAAAGTTGGGGGTGGGTTTTTTTTTTTAAAAGGAAAAATTTTAGGGAATTTTGGAACAAAATTCCCCCCAGCAAAAATTTTAAATCCTCCCCTTTTTTTAAAAAGTTTTTTGAAAGGGGTTTTTTGGGAAAAAAGGAATTGTTTTGGCTCCTGAAAGAGATTTATTTTCATTGGAGTTTGATTTTTTGGGTTTGGGGGAAAAATTCTTAAAATGGGTTTAAATACCTTAAAGATTAATTGAAGGAAAAAATTTTAATTTGTGGGGAATGTTAAATTTTTTGTACCAATTTTAAAAAAATTTTGGGGGGGCCCTTTCCACCGGAACCAAAATATTTGCCCAAAAATTTATATATTCATTTCCTTTTTTTCCCCCCTTTTTTTCGTCAAATTTCGGTTTTTCAATTTTCCAAGCAGGCCCCAACCCCTGCCGCTTCCCAGCTTTTTTTCAGGCCTTTTTTGCCTCATGAAACGTCAAACCCCCCTTTCCCCAAGCGTTTTCCCCTTTTCGAGGGGCTTCCTTGGTCAAAAATGGGGTTTCAAATTTAAAGGTAAACCCCGCCCTTTGAAGCGGTTCCGGACGAAAATTATTGGGGTAAATTTACTTCAGGAAGGTTTCAAACCCTTCCTTTCCTGTGACGCAGTTTTTTGGGGAAGTTTCAACCCTTTTTAAAATTCCCGTTGAAAAAAAAAAAACCCCCCCCCCCCCAAACCGCCTTCTTTTTAAGGGCCTTTGAAAGAAATTTTTTTTCCTTGGATTTTTAAGGGCTTTGGAAACCCTTTCCCCCCCCTTCCCCTTTTCCCCGGTTTCCAACCTTTTTTCCCCTTTGGTTCAAAAGGACCGCCAACCAACCCCCGGAAAAACTTTTCCCCCCCCGATTTGGAAAAGGGATGATTGAATTGTGTCTCTTTTTTTTTTAAATAGAACAATTGTAGAATGGAATCAATTCCAGAGAGCTTGAGGAATCCCGGTAAAAGTTTAGAAGGTGTTTGGAGGATATTGATTTGGATCGATGTAATTTGATTTCATTGATGTTTTGTTGCTTTGTGATGGTGTCTTAGTGTAATACCTATAAGATATGAAGAAAAATGAATGTGAATGTTATATTTTTGTACAATTTTAAAATGTTAATTTTAGGAACTTGCCACCATGTAACCACAATTTTGCAAGAATAATAAAATATATATAGTCACTCCCTGTTTCTTTTATTTCGTCTTAGTTTCGGTTATCATGTCCAAGCGGGAAAACCGGCAACGTAGCTTGCTCCTAGCTAAAGAGAGAGCGATATTTTGCCTCAGGGGCAACGCTCATATGACGCGTTTCAAGCGCTTCAACCGAGGAAGCTTCTCGTCACAGATCGCGGTTTGACAAGCTTGACCAGTTGGAAACTGACTTCGAAGCGGTTCAGAGCGAAATATTAGTTGCTAATTCTCAGCTCGAGGAAGGTGTCAACCCTCTTCCCTGTCGACGCAGAAACAAGCCAGCTTTGAAGCCTTCTCTACTCGGCACGCGATAAGTATTTTCGCCATAGTCGCGCGTATCCCAGTTTCTATTCCTGTGAATCCGCCATCTACTGTTGCTGCTCAAGTTAAAAACGCTACCCAATATTCAATTGCCATATTTGCAGGCGACATGCCCTCAGTGGCCAGACTTCTATGCTTTGTTCACTCCCTTGTTCATGACAACGAGTCATTGAACAATGTACAACGCTTCCACTATTTGCGTTCTTCTTTGCGAGATGCTGCATTGGCTGCAATTAATGGGTTTCAAATTTCAAGCGCTATTATCCTCTTGCCTACGCCGCGCTAGTGTCGCGCTATCAGAACAAGCGCTTATTGGCCGCTATGTATATTCACAGGTACTCGATTTCACTCCATTGAAATCAAGCAGTCATGCTAAGTTACGGGCAGTTCTTGCAAGTTCATCGTAATTCCGTGAACGCCTCAAGGCTTTGAAATTCCTGATTTAGCTGACTTTCTCCTTCTGTCACTTACTTTGTCAAAGACGCAAAAACCCGGAAAAACTTCGAGGCCAACATTCTGCGTTCTCTACTCCGACTTATCAGCAGCTTATCACGTTCTTGGGACGAAGCTTCAAGGACGCTTGGTTGTTCTGTCTGGATCAACCGGGTTCGACCCCAGTTAAGGGGCGCAGTCTAGGCGCAGTCATCGAGAAAAGTCAACTCATTGCTCGTTGCAAACGCCAGCTCACATGACTCCAGTGAACATAAGCCTCTTCAGGCTCGTCAAGCCGGCAAGCTCAAAGCCGTCCATCACCCACTTGCCCATTATGCCCAGAGTTCTCACACCTTGTATAATGTCAAACGTTTCTCAAGCAATCGCTGCCCGACAAGTACGCTACTCTCAGGCGATTTACGGTCGCTGTTTCATTGCTTGGGACTTCTTTTCACAATCCGAATGTCAATCTGAACGTTCATGCTGGACTTTGTCACAGCACTCAGCATCACTCGTTGTTGCATCCGATGAAAGCACCAACGCCGACTATCAACCATCATGATAACAGCTCTACTCACCCCACAAAACACGATCGCAGCTCGTACTTTTTCCTGTCGTATGGAGGAAACCCCGTCCACCTCGCGCGTCGCCCTGTTTGGGTACCGTGAGAGCTTTAATTCGGATGATGCGGAACAACATCACCCTATTCGTGCCGTCATAGATTCTGGGTCTCAAGTCTCAGCTATAACTCTTTCTCTCGTTCAAGGTCTCGGCCTAAAGGTAGAACCTAGCCCTATTCAACTGTCTGGCATAGGGCAAGCGGTTACCAAGTTCATGGCAAGGGTGCCTGTGACATTGCTTCTCGGTTGAATCCAAACCATCATCTCCGCGTTCAGGCACTCTTTCTGTCTGCCATTTCAGATCGCCTTCCTACTACCTTCGTCCCTATCGAGGTGTTCCCAGCGCTATCGTGGGCCTCGTTGGCCGACGATAGGTTTTATCTTCCAGACAAGATCGACGTCCTGATAGGAGCGGATCTGTATCCGGATATTCTAAGTAGGACCAGCAATGTAGTCATCGGAGGCCAACCCTCCGCTCTCAGCACCCTGTTCAGATGGGTGATCTTGGGTTCGATTCCAGCATCAGGACTTGAGTCTCGGGCCCCATGCTCCCTTTTTCGCATGTTCAGCTCCATCGTTGGATCGTTCCTCTTCGCATGTTCCTGGGAAACTGAGGAGGTTTCGCGTCCCTTCTCAGAAAAAATCCAGATGATCAGCTGTGTGAAGACCAGTTTCGTGGGCCCCACACACTCGAGACATGCGGGGCGTTACTCTGTAGGGCTCCCATTCAGCCTCACTGCGTGCCTCTTGGCTTCAATCGCAATGTTGCCTTCTCAAGTTTTCTCAGTCTGGAACGTCACCTCAAGCGCGTTCCTGAGCATGACGTTGCTTATCACAAGTTCATTTCGGGAGTACGCGGATCTTCAGCACATGCAGCTTGCTGTCACGTCATCGGATTACGTGATTTTCCCCACCATTGCGTGCACAAGGCTTCAAGTTCTCAACGAAGCTTCAAATCGTGTTCAACGCCTCTGCAGCGGACGCGCAAAGGTGCTTCTCTGAATCAACAGCTGTTAATCGGCCCCAAGCTTCAGCAGGATCTCTCCAGTATCCTCATCAATTTCAGAACACATCCCATCTCTATCTGTGGTGACATCCGCCAAATGTACATGCAGATTCGTATTCTACCAGTTGATCGAGCTCATCAGCACATCTTCTTGCGCCCGATTCCAGACTCGGCTGTCTTGGAGTACGAGCTCAATACTGATCACCTACGGGTTAGCTCCATCAGCTTTTCTTTCTCAACGAGTTTTAAAACCAGCTGGGGCAAGACGACGGTGCGCCCTTCCCTCTTGTCTCTTGTGCGATTACGTTTGACACGTACATCGATGACATCGTCTCAGGCGCTGAGGACCTCGCTCAGGCTCTCGCTCTTCAAAAGAGCTCACGCTGTTACTTTTTCCCGTGGAGGCTTCAAGCCTCGTAAATGGCTAGCAATCTCCCTGCTGCCCTTTTCGACCCTTCCCGAGGACCATCTGGAAACACCACTTGCGTTCTCCCCTTGTAGCGAACCCCGTCCCTTGACCCCCTGGCATGTGTCTAGGGGAGATATTTTACTTGGAAATAGTAACGAGGATCATCGGGAGGAAAAACCCCCACAAGAATCTAATCCCCTATGTTCGGTTCGGTATGGTGTAGAGTGAAAGTATCGTGTATGTGTCGTGGGGTGTGTAAGTAATGACCCTGTATTTTCGAGCAGTGGTACTCCTGCGGCGACCCGTGGGTCGGCTGTTTGTACCACTACCCTTGTGTACCCCTGTTTTCGGGTAATGATGCTCCTGCGGCGACCCGTGGGTCGGCTGTTGTACCACTACCCTTGTGTACCCCTGTTTCGGATAATGATACTCCTGCGGCGACCCGTGGGTCGGCTGTTGCACCACTACCCTTGTGTGTAATGTGTGTGTGTGTGTGTGTATGTCTAAGGTGTGTGTGTGTGTGCTTGTGTGTGTATGTGAGAATTGTCTAGTGTGTGTAATTTTACCTTACCTTGAACAAGTGGACGAACTAGTAGAAAACCAGAAATACTTTTAAGAAAAAAGATTTTAATTTTTTCAATGCAAAGCAGCATGGATATTACAACATGATAACTGCTGCTACCCAAAGTCTGGGTTCGAAAAAGGAATCATAAATGAGATTAAAA
>JAMZAV010003981.1:0-79021 GCA_024449915.1 Sweltsa coloradensis | reverse complement strand
TCACACCTGATGTCCACAGGTCTCTATCATTTAGCCATGTGTATTCATTTTGTTTGAAAATGCGACATCGTAGCACATTAAAGTCTAGTTCATGTCACATGTATGATGAGTGATGACCTATGCATATTTCGACCCCACCGAAACAAGAGTGGGTCTGAGTAGCTTCAGGCCGGTTCACATGTTTTGCCAGGTGGTGCTTCACCTAGGTTTACATTATTTTAGAACTGCGTAATGCGCAATGTCCACGAACAAAGCGAAACACCTCATACACATAATAAACTGATCAGGGCTTTACAAAGAAAATAGCACGTGATATAACGTAAGGGAATATAGTTGCTTCTTGAAATATTTTGGAATTCTTGGAATGTTGATAATGAATTAAAAATACTTACAATGGACCGTTATACATTCAAGTAATGCAGTATCACATCGATTATTTAAGCGTCATATTCAATAACCACCAAATTTAGAGCGTAGTAGACATTAGGAGTGTTCAAGGGCACTACATCGAGTTGATCAAATAGTTGAGGAACCCACGACAAGCATTAAAACAACATTCACGCTGTAGTTTATTTTGTAAGTCAAAAGCAAAAAACTACTAGGTGAACCTGCATACTGAGCTATATTGTATCTATTTACAATGTTATAATACCGGTTCTAATCCAAGAATATATCATAATTGTTTCGATGAGGTTAACAGAAAGAACGCACTATTTTACGAGACAGGAAGTCACGAATAGAACAGACCATAAGGAAAGAAAAGTACGAACTTGTTATTGGATAGCGTGTTTGTTGTTGATGGTAAAAAGTAGAGTATACATTAAGGAGATAGATAATTATTGTGCGTAAATGTATAACTTACTGTAAAGCTTCTACAAATGCAACATGCTGAATACAATGAGAGTATAAAGAGATGAGGTAGATAGATTCGAACCCGTGTCCCTACGTATCATATGCGATAGACTGATACACTGATTCGAATCATATGAGCATGCGCGAAAGTCTGAATTAGTTAACATTTAGATCAACGCGATCTCATAATCTATTATCTTGATGAAATAGTAAGTACTTTTTAGTTTCTAGTGCCCTACAAAACAGGTTATAAAAATAATAATCTTTGATGTAGAAATCAACAGGCTAAAATAACATTTGATCGAAGTTATACAATTTTTATGTAGCTTAATGGCGAGTACTTAGATATGCCGCAGGGACACACTCAAGACGTATTGGATAACTGTGTGTACGTATTTTTTTGCTCCGCCCTACTGCGGCGACGCCCTCAGACTTGTTGTATTACACACGTGCGAGTTGCTCCGCCCTATTGCGGCGACGCCCTTGGACTTGTTGTATTACATGCGTGCGAGTTTATTGCTCCGCCGTATTGCGGCGACGCCCTCAGACTTGTTGTATTACATGCGTACGAGTTTATTGCTCTGCCCTACAGCGGCGACGCCTCGGTCTGAAGTAATATGCGATGTTTGTCGGATCTGGAAATGATCCCAGGGATTCTGAGGACGGCTCGGCCCGGATTACATCACACACTGTTTTCTGATAAGATCTCAGCAGTTGATGGATATAGCATTGTGCGGCGGCTAGATTGCGTTTCCAGTTGAATATATTTGGTCTTAGACGCTTAACCAACTTGTGATTTATGTGTCTTAACTTGGAGATGGACAATATATAGGAAGTTGTACGATCGCGCGTCTCCACTACCAGCTAGTTCCGGAAAATATGTTTCTTGTTTTAGTGACGGAATTCTGTTGACCAACTATACAGTTGGCAAAGACAAGCGTATCTTATGTTGTAGCTTAATTCTCAAATATAAATAATTGTTAATAGTGATTCAGTATACTTTGCAATAATGGTATATCACTTGTGCGAGGCCTATATTCGATTAGATCTTACTCAAAAATGTTATATTAAAGGCTAGGCTGCAAACATAAATTCGTGTTGAGGATTCTCTCTCCATTAATTTTAATTATTATTCTTTATTATCCTAGAGGAATTTCAAAAGTTTTACGCACTTAAAACGTTTACGTTTTGTTTCGAATAAACCAATGTATTAAACAATAATCACATAAATTTGTTCGTATTTTTACTTTCAAATCCATCCATGTATGTTCTATAGAAATAGCAGGACAGGATACTAATAATCAATATAACTATTTTAAATTGGATATTTTTGACAATAGTTTTGTAAGCCATTAAAATAATGTTTAATACGGCTTTCTTGTTCTAATTTCTTCTGTAAAACAGAACACTGTTTAAAAAATATAAAGGTTATATTTATATTCTATTGTTAAAAATCTGGGAATCAAGCCAGGATGGAAGTTGTGTAAGTCTAGAAGATTATTACCCAAGTCTTTAGTCTTGTATGTTAGCTATAAGACTGTGTAGCTGACAGTATCATCTTTGGCGTCTCGGTGTATACGTAGAGGATGAGAAATAATGTTATTAATAGTGTCGAGGAGCAGCGTTCGTTGAATAAAACCAATTGACAATTGGTGATAAAATTAATGGTATAAAGTTGCTATATTTTATGCCCCCATTTTATATAATATCTCAATAGGAATCTCGATTTATTACTAGATTGTCGCATTCAAATTTCCCGCTGTGTTATGACATACTTGAACTGCAACATAAAAAGGTACTTTATTCGTTTCTTGGAGTTCACGTGCATGCACCATTTTTATTTATTTTATATATTAATTAATAATATATTAATTAATCTAAAAATGTACGGTCATAACTAGAAATAGGTGCTTGCAGCATCTTTAATTTTATATTATATAGGGGCTAACTACTTTATTGTCAAGTTAGCATTTTTAATTTCTACTTCTTCGAAAACTTATGTTTGAAATTTCCTTGCATTTTTATTTTAAAATTAAAATTAACCAAATAAAAATGACGATACGAGAAATACAAAAAAAAAAAAAATATTGAACTGGGTAAACCTGTCACTCCAATAATATATTTTGTTAGTGCGTAGCATCTGTAGTACAAAAGCTATGTCCACGAATTACTAACATAGCTGTTATGGTTTGGAAGTGATTTTACTTTTTGGTATGGTTTGTGTTTGTGTTTGTGTTTGTGTTTGTGTTTGTGTTTGTGTTTGTGTTTGTGTTTGTGTTTGTGTTTGTGTTTGTGTTTGTGTTTGTGTTTGTGTTTGTGTTTGTGTGTGCTAGCTTTAATTGAATAACATTTACGACTTAGTCAATGGTTATTTAAGTGATTGGAAACATTTGTGTTCACCAAAGGTTGCTCATGGAATGTAATGTGTCCATTCGTTTTTCAGAGTGTATTTATTTTTTAACTAGAATTATTTCAAAAACATTAATATAATTTATATTATTGTGTGTATTGTGTGTCTAATTTTGTCACTCTTCATTATTATTTGTATCGCTAATATAGTTATAATATTTTTAGCGGGTAAGGAAATTGTTTTTAAGAAATTGACGCAGCTAGTTTTCTTATTAGGTACTTAAAAGGCAAATACATAACAAAGGCACCTAGTATTCATATAGCTCGTTTATGATAGGTGTGCTACATTATAAAACCAATCCGCGCCCTTGATTTCCTCCCCCGAGCATATAATGTTAAAAGTGTGCATGTATCAAAACTCAGCTCTCTCTTGCCACAACTTTCTAAACTGAACATGTGCCGGCCGCCCATATTAAACGGTATAATTATTTCCAAAGCCACTCCACTACTCCAATAATAATACTGAATAAGCTTTTGGACATTGTTTACGAAAACTGTCCCCACGGTCCTCTCAAATGATTCTAGTGAAGTAATGGCGAATCTAAAATCGCCTAATGTACTCGTTTAAGTGCAACCGTTCCTGGGTGAGAAATTCGCTCCTAAACAAAGCTTATCGGAATCGGATATCGCGTAATGCTTCCGACTGTAGTAGGAGAGTCCACGGGCCAATGTGTGTATTGGTAAGAGTGTTAGTGGAGGGTGTAAAGCCTCTATAACGCTGCTGCGAAACAGCCATTCTCAAAGCAATCACCATGCTAACTGTTGGGCTTGAGAAGGAAAACGCCGAAACCCTTATTCTTATCACACCACCTAGCCTAGCCTATACAATATCGCCGGTATAATAGGAATATACGCATTTAGCGTTTACCGTATACCGATAGGGATGGATCTGCGTTAGCATGGAACGCTCTAGTTCGTAGGGTTGCCCATTCAATACAGCATACAGGCATCCTGGCTGGTAATCTTACCATGTATCCAAGGTTATTCTCAGTCAAAAGCTAAAAGCTGCTGGGATTTAAAACAGCCCTTGACCATTCATTTCTTCCTTTAAAAAAAAAATCAGTGCGATGTGGTGCGGTGCGGTGTTCTTACAAGTTCCCACTTGTAGGCTACTATAAAGTGAACCCATATTATCCAGCATCTGAGAAAATTATTATTAATGGCTGTGATTAAACATTCATTTGAATGTGATGGGTTTAACAGAATATCTACGTGTGCTGCCATTCCTTCGAAAGCATTAACAAGCTATAGTTTGATCAGAATCCAATCTGAACGATTCATTCATGCATGTCCAAGTTTACGGTAGCACAGGAAACGATTTATAAATGGATTTTCTTTGACTAAGATGATTTTTTCAACAATAAAGTGATAATCTTGCCTACGAGACTCCAACTCAGGTGGTCGTCCGATCGATTCCGGCAAACTTTTCTCCTGTCGGTTTCTCGGTCAAAAAGCGATCGTTGTGATTGAATCAACAAATTAACTGAAACACGATTCCTCACCGCTATATCTCACACCCGATGTGGTGGACATTATTTTAATATTTACCTGCCCGTAGGACAGACAGAGCTTTCAGTAGCATATTACGTGGAACCAGTACAAACATAAAAGGGCAGGGCCTTTACATTATACGTCCCACAAAAATACTCTTGAAGACACCGCAATGTATCAAGAATACACTACGACACACACGAAGTATATATTTGAACTATTTTGAGAACAAGTATAATAATTATTGAATTGAATTGAAAGTTGTCTCTTGGCCGGTTTCAAAAGAAACAAGATCTCTTACTGTAAGCTATATTTTATTTTTATTATTTTGTATTAACTGTTTGAAAAGAAATCACATTTGCGAACAATAACGTGTTTTCGGTTGGATTAGCTGGGGCCAACTTTTTTTAATCTTGGAACTTAATTATTAATTTAAAAAATACCGTGATCGTCAAATTCAGCTTATTTCACATGCATTCTGGAGCTTTTTGCCTCCAATTTTTGCTTCAAAAAAATTAATCTTCTGAAATCTGACTTAGAGATTGTTAACATAAGATAAATTTTCTTGAAATAGTTGCTTCCATCACAAGCTTTAGAAAACACTATCCTATTTCAGGTCAGCTAATACAAAGTATACTCAAACCGTGTCTTACTTGGTCCAGTACCTGAGCGACCCTTCTTTCAATTACATCCGCCCCGGCTTGCGTTCAATGGATAATCCCTAAGGAATGAAAGGGTCTCGCTCAGGTACTGGGCCAAGTAAGACACGGTCTGAGTATAAGCAATATTTTGTTAATGTGCTCCGATAGAAGCATGCGCGCACACCTTCTAACTTGATACAATGGTGCAAACCGTACAGCAACATTGGACAATCGACTGAGCTTCAGAGTTCAAAGCGTTCCAGAATAAACATCGTCATTCTGCACCTAAGCTTGGTTTGTCCAAGCTCATCCGAAAGTCTTCATATTGGTTTTGCTCTCTTTCTTCGGGATTAAAATTGCGTGAGTAACTCCATGGTATTCTTTAAATTGCTAACATCCTTGTGAACATTTATTTATTTTATTTATAATTTATTTAACGTCTATCCTATTCAGTTAAAAAACTGATTTGCAAAGGAGGACAACTAAATAAATCTAATTACATAAGTGCTGACACAACAATGAATATAGTCAAGTAAAGTTTGAAATAGTAACATTACAACAACAATGTATTAATAACACAATAATTTTTTGGTAAAAAATTCAAAATGGATATTGAATGAAATTAATTAATGACACCAAATATAACTAGGAAACGTCTCGTTGGACGCGTTGTTGAGCGAGCATCCGGTACGGCAATGGACCTGGATAACCAATTCCTATAAGGCCCACCACAGTGTAGGCCTAACTTGAATGACACTTGTACATGTATAACTATTCATAATTGTCGCATGTACCATTCCGTCATGCCTTCTAAGTGATCTTGGGTAATCTACTGCCTCTTCAAATTTGAACAACATTTTTCGAATTATGATACCAATAGTCTTTAAGTCTTGAGATTTAGCTGAATTTGGAAATAGTAGAGATGTTTGTACTTTTGACTGCAAAATTTCATAACGATCGGACTTTTATTTTTAATTTTTAATTTTAATTTTTATTTTTTTATTAACAATGATCAGATTTTGTTCAAAAACTATTAGCAAACCGCTAGGTGGTATGTAATGTGTGCAAATTTTCAGGTCGATCAGAGAAGCGTGCGACCTGTAATCGAAGCAGTAACAGAAAAAAAAAAAAAAAAAAAAACAGACATTTTGTAAAAATCAAAGGATCGCTTATGCTGTCAAAAAATGAAGAAAAAGGAAAGAAAGAAATAAAATAAAAAAAAATAAAAATAAAATAAAACGGAAAAACGAAAAGAAAAAACTGACGAATATAGTTTGTTTGGTTCGTTATTTACTTCCATATTTAAAAGATGTATTGTGTATCTTTAATTGGTAGGGTAGAAATGTCAATTTCTTGCGGAATGTTTCCTAAGTTGGTGTTGCTTGTTTGGCCGGCAGGGTGGATAACACGATTCAGCACAGCCCACAATAAATCACTAGCCATGGCAAGTAGCGTCTGTCGTCATGGCTATCTTCGCATTTTGAAATATTTCTAGCTTCCAACATGTAAAAGAAAGTTATACCGAGATAGCGAGCATCAGGAAACAGCTCGGTTGATCAGCAGCTTCGAGTCATTTTGCTTTATTCGAGACAATACGATACACAATCATAATGTGGCTCACCTAGACCTAGAGGATATCGCTTGACTCGGGTAAATGAACTATCATAAAACAAATTCAACGAGAGAAGTTAAGTAGACACTTTACATTAATCATTGTCGACGAAAGGTGAATTGGCTGATAAGAAGTGAGCTTATAAGATATAATCTTGGATCATAATACCAGGCTCTATCAAATTGCATTTCAAGTGTCACGATCAATGACACTCTGATGCCCCCGAAACCCGGGAATCGATCATTTCTTGTTCTATCAAGACATTCATCACCTTGTTCGAGACTTTGAACTAAGCTTTGAAACATTATCACCACCACACTTTACCTGCACATTGCACGTACTACTTTGCAAGCACTGTCATTTTTAACAATTAGCATTGCCATGATTTCTTCCAATCACAACCCTAAATGTGGAAGATTTCTCACTTCTTGTGGTAAATGATTAAAATATAGGTGCATATAAACAATTTCATTTTTTCACAAAAAAAAAATATTGTTTAAAACTATTACTTAGCCTAATAAGTCGTGGGAAAACGTGATTTTGTTTGGAAAAGTTCATTTTGTAGAGTTTTTTTTTAGTTTCGATTAAGAATCATTCAAAACGGTAAGTTTACGAATCTCTCTTTTTTATGAACAAGGTATAAAACTCAAAGTGGTATCAAAAGCATGTTGTTGGATGAGCGAAGCGAAGACTTCAATTTCACTGACCCCCCAAAAAATTTAGCTCGGGTGTTTTTTGTTTTTTTTTGTCTGTTTGTTCGCTCTCTACTGTGAAAACGGCATATGCGATCTTGATGAAAATTTGAGGCGACCTTTGACATCTCTGAACTTACACTTGCTACGTTTTTGGGTACAATCGAAGAAATATTTTTCATGAATATAGTACTTTTACGATTTTTTTCGATTTTTAGTGCAATATTTTCGTGACATTTGGGCCGATTCTGACCAAACGGATGGGGCTACAACGTTCATATTTTACATGTGCATTCAGGTAATGGTTATGTATTGCTTTTTGAAAGAAAAAGTTGAAAAAGTTAGCCAGAAATCCACAGAATAAAGGTTTTAATATGAGTTTTTTTAGGTTTATAATAACAATTAACAAGTAACAATAGAAATTTGACAACAATCACCTACAATGCATTCAAAAAGCACTTGCAAAGGAAAAGTGGTCCTACGCAAACTAAAAACTTACAAAAAAGCTCATCCATCAACGCGGCGGGACTAAAGCGTTTTCCTAGTTAAATGAATGTTGTTTCCATAATGATTTTTAAACTCATGGGTCAATTGTGCAGTGTTACGGATCTAATAACATTTCTGTTATGAATTATGTTTTCTTTACTTGTTATGTTTTGTTGTTGTACATTTTGTGTCTTAGAATTTCTCCGTACAATTTCTCGTTTCCTTTAGAGAACAATATTAAGTTAGGATGATGGATCGCTTGGTATAGTGGCTGTACGATCATAATGCAATTTAAAATATTTGCTATTTGCGACTTTCTACACAATTTTAGTACGCAGTTCGTTGGTTCGTTAAGTTATATTTGAATGAATACTATTTTCACGGTGGCAATTTAAAAAAGATATAAATCTGTGCGAAAAATTAATAAAGTATTTAAGTAAACAATTAAAGAATTAATCATGATATAACCCGATTTATTTTTTTCAACATAATACAATACTTATTAAACGAGGGAGCGGAGCGACCGAGTGTCTCCATTCAACTCGAACGGTTCTCATTCTGTGATTCTGTCTGTCTATCTGTCTGTCTGTCTGTACGTCGAAAATCAGCCGAACCGCTGAACAGATTGGGCTGAAATTTTAAACAGACATCCGGTACGAAATTATTGAGAACTGCCAACAAAATCTATTAGATCCATTGCGATTTAATCCTACAATAAATAAAAATGTGATTTTTAAAATATCGTTAGCATTTGTTTAGTAGCAGCTATCGTGACCACATCTACGTGGCTTGCATGGCCTATTGGTAAGCATTTAGCCTACCACACGGAGGGTGAGGTTCGATACCCGTTAGCTCGAACTTTTTTTATATTTTTACACCCACATATTATTTTTTAGGGGTGCTAAATGGGAAATAAAACTTAGGTGATTTTGTTTTATCTTGGAAATTTGTTAATGTTTCACGCTAATACGTTTTGAACACGATTCGCATTTCAAATGTGCAATTTAAATATCTAGGGAAACGCCAAAGTCGTTGTTAAACGAGTGAGTGAGCCATGTGTTGAGTACCCGGTATCATTCCTCATACTGGGCTAGATCCTTAGGTATAGGGGAGGAAAGAGGATGTTCCCGGGTACTCAACACTTGGCTCTTTCACTCACTCGTTTAACAACGACTTTGGCGTTTCCCTAGTAATATTATACTGCATCAAATTGTGGCATAATGTAACAGGAGCATAGAAAAATGCGATGAAGAGAACCTATAAACATTAACCAATTATCTAAAGTAATCTCAGATTATTTCAACTTCATTCATTTGACAATATTATGTTGGAGGCTTTTACGATCCGTTGGTGAGTACTAGTTGATATAAGGGTGATTTCGTCGTGTAATGAAGACTACTGGACGTTTCGCTGCCCTGACGGTGGCATTCTCAAGACTTTACCATTGACAATTATGTTGGAGGCTTTCACGATCCGTTGGTGAGTACTAGTTGATATAAGGGTGTTGTCGTCGTGTCATGACGACTACTGGACGTTTCGCTGCCCTGACGGTGGCATTCTCAAGACTTCACCATATGACCGCCTATTTTCACGTCCACCTGCACAAAGACATGATATGCTGTATGTGCACATGAATTAGCAATACTTGGCGGATATTATCCAGTGCATAGAAGTCATTATAGACAAATAAAATATGCCATTCGCAAATACAAGGAATATCTTCTGAATACGAAGTTAACATGAAATTGCGAATGTAGTCTTCAAAGCCTATTTTATTTTGAATATAATATTATCAGAAATGGTAGTGAAAAGAAAGAAAAATATGGCAGAAACTGAAGGAGGTCCCTAAGGAAAAACAACGTGAAGAATAGAATATAAGGGAAGAAAGTGAAGAAGAGAATATAGTGGAGGAACTGGACAATGTGGGGGAGCGTCATCAGGCATGGCTAGCCGGCTTTGATAAACCCGGGGGGGGGGGGGGCAAGAATGTGGTGGGACCCCCCCTTCCCCCGACTTCATGGCTGGAAATAGGGTTGGATATTGTTTGATTAATGCAGTAATATTTTCTTGATTCTTTGATTCTGTGCTAAATTTAAATGTCAACAAATTATGGTTAGTTTACTTCTAACGGTATTTCACCTTGTTAGAGCTCCTACAAAGTGAAAAACCACATAAAAACGTAAGAAAAGTGTATTTCCATTTGAATACGAATTACTTTTGTTCATTTAGAGGGACTGTCTGCGGTATAATAAAACCATGCCCCTTTCTCAGCAGAACAATCTAGATTGGCGTCATTAAGCTGTATTGTTTCTATAACATCTCCGTATTGATTGGCCTTCTCTTCTCGCATTCAGGGCACAAGAAAAAGCTCAAGGAAAAATACGGCCTGATATTGACAGGCACTTCTCTCGAGGCTGGCGAGGGAATTAGTGTATAATCAGAAACCGTCCTCCCTCCTTCGCTCGGTGTTTGTTTGGTTAACTCTTTGTGGTCGAGGCAGTCCCGTGCTTTTGTGTGTTGCTCTTTGTTTTTTCTTATTTGATCTTCTTTATTTTTGTTCCTCTTCTTGTCAGCTTCTTTGTCTTTCTTATCGAGTCGTTGGTGTGAGTCCTAAGGGACAATTTCGCAGCTTTCAACCAACACCTCTCCTCGCGTCCCCTCGCCGTCAACACATTGCACTGGGTTGGAGCTTACGCCTAGTTAAACTTACTGTCACCTTCTTTAAACATAGGACCTCTTGCTCCAATCGTTCCAATCACGTTTGGACAGCTGAGCAATCTCCCCCGTCCCTAGTTAAACCCCCCCTGAAACTTCAGAGCTTCAGAGAGAGGTTCCCCGTTACTTCGTGAGTTAAAAATAAATCAAATCTTTCTACACCCGTGCGAAATAAAATCACTCACTACGAGTTTTTAATGCCGTTGATTTCATTAAACAGATATTCGCACTCTAAGTTGCTCTGTACTATACGGTATCATTGCTATGATTTAAACATTCATTTATTTGTGATTAATATAAGGGTAAACGGCTCTTACGTATTTTGTATGAACGTAGTGAGAGAAGCGAAGACTTCTTTTGAGTACACTTCAGAAAAAAGGTTCGGGTGTTGATTTTTGTTTTGTTGCTTTCTTTTGTATTTGTTCGCTCGTCTCTATCGGCCAAACTATTTGAACACATTTTCAGGAACCTTCCAAATCTCTGAACATATACCTGATGCATTATTAAAGATATCAAGTTATTATTTCTAATAAAAATCGCACTGTTATGATTGTGTTCCTTATTACAAATATTTGGCACCCTCTTGGCAGGTATAAAACTTCTCCGAACTTAAATACATTTTCAGGAAACCTACATAATCTGTGGCCTTACGTGTAAGATCTATAGCGTTAAATTTAAATTATGAAATCTCATAAAAATCACACTTGAATGTATTTCCATTTCGTTGCTTATCAAAAATAAAACTAGAACAATGGAAAATTCTTAACTATCTTCCCCTTCTTTAGAAATTATTACTAAATTTAAAAAAAAAAAATTATAAAAATTAGTATTTCTTATTGTTGGTCGGTATTTGGTCGGTATATTCATAGAGATTAACACAACGTGGCGCAGTGTAAAAAATGTGTATGTGCTAATTATAGAAAAACTTGCCCAATACATCAAAAATGCTCATCCATCCCCGCGCCGATGTAAACAATTGGCGAAGTGGCCTCGTCATAGTAAGAGTTGTTGCGTGCATAGTCTTTGCTACGTTCGCTTCATTCACTTCGCTCATCTAATAATTGGTATGATACCTGTGCTACTTTTTTAATTGTGTTGTCTTTTTAACGTTTCGGAACTGCAATTAAGTACCTTTATCAAAATATTGTTTTAAAAATGTAAATTAAACACTACATAATAATAACGATGGTCAGTTACCAGTAAATAATCAGATAGAAAAATATTGTAAGTGCTTTGAGTTTATAAACCTCCCAAACGTAGAAACTATTATAACCTCCTTATATAACAACCATGATAGCTTATTGGTCTGGATTTGTCTTCATTCTAAAACATACTTAAAAATCAGTTGTGAATGTATGAAAATATTGATGGTTACATTACCTGCCTTTTGACAATGTTTTATCTCTCCATAAGTATGTCAAACGTGGTTTACAGTGTGAATACAAAACCAATGGCTAGAACTTTAAGAAACCTTCCGTCAGGACTCAGGATTGACTGTGGCGGGCATCGACTGATAACCCCCGAATTAATCTCTAGGGTGAAGCATAATGTTCCTCTCTCTGTTTGAGTTATATCAATAAATAATACATGATGTAGTATTGTGAACACTAACTCGGCCCAACTAGAATAATGTCTCGGAATTCTGAAATAATGCCAACTATTGGCATAATGTTTTGTTCCATTTCTCCTTCGGCTTACTAGTTTCACGCTCTTGCATTAAATCTTATAGTTTGCTCTTATTACTACACAAAACTTTAAGGAGATCCGCGTGAAATTTATGTAGAACGCCAAAGAAGACCTGCACAAAAGAACTTCAAATTCGTTCATATAATTCTGTGCATTGCTTATAAAGCAATTAAGAATTTTTTACAGACTGTTCGGTTACAGTGCCAGAGTCCGGGGCTCTTTAATTGTTGTTTCACTATATATGTTTAATGCAAAACAGAGTACAAACAAAAGTAAGAAAATTAAAACGGATCTGGGAACCGACCATAGTCGTTTATGAACTAATAACACAGCAGAACATGGTCAGTCTATAAGCCAATAAGTGAAGAAAAAGATAAAATACCCAATTGGAAAACTATCATTGATCACAT
This sequence comes from Sweltsa coloradensis, assembly GCA_024449915.1. Lineage (NCBI taxonomy): Eukaryota > Metazoa > Arthropoda > Insecta > Plecoptera > Chloroperlidae > Sweltsa > Sweltsa coloradensis. Next base: position 66,027 of record JAMZAV010003981.1, on the reverse strand, counting down.
CAATATGAAATAGGCATGTAGGCTGGCAGTAAATGTCAGAAAACTGCCAGTGATTGCCGATGTGATTGCATCCCAACCTCAATCGTTCTTAAATTATTATTCAGCACAATTTGATAGAAATAGTTTATTTTTTTAAAGTGATTTGTGGTTGGTTAACATTATCATGATAAATCATAATCTTAAAAAATTAAGAAAAACAAATATTTTCAATCAAACTGATATCTCGCCGAAGGGAGGAGGGGGTGTGGCTCTCGTTAGGTTTGGTGAAGACAAGCTATCACGTGGCCGCCATGTTGAGGAGATCAAAACATCGCATCCAACGAGTTCTAATTCTACCCTATACTCTTTAGGAGGTACCTCTTCTGACAGCTGATACTGTTGCAAGTCTATATACTTGGTAGAGATGGGAATTTTGGCCCGAACGGCCCGAAAGTCCGGGCCGGTTCGGGCCAATTACAACGATAGACTATAGTTGAACTAAGAAATGCCATCATAATACACAATCTGTTGACTAAAATGACGTCGGCAGAGCCTCTGCCTAGGCTAAAAATCCTCATGACTTTCATAGTCTTCGAAAAAAACGGTCTTCTGGGCTGACTTTCGGGCCGGGCCGGGCTTTCGGGCCGATTTTCGGGCCGTTCTGACTTTCGGGCCGGGACAGGATCATCACCTTTCGGGCCGGGTTCGGGCCGGGCCGTCGTATTATATTAATTAGTCAGGCCTGGCCGCCGTTTGTTTTTAAAATTCGCATCTCTAATACTTGGTAGTCATGCCGTAAGAAATAGAAATTGTTACATGTTTTGTTTTAATAAAACTCGTGGCACATGTGGTTGACAGCTAGTTCTGTTGTTTGTGCTTATCTCGCAACGTCGTTTGTGCTTTACTATGCGGGCCTCGCTGTTTGTCCGGTTGCCCGATACTTACACATGTGAATTTACAGGGCACTTGATAAACTCATGTTGCAAACACAATTTACCGGGCATAACGTAGACGAAAATGTGTTATCTATTGCGCGGAGTTGCGTAAATAGACAGTTTGCGTGAAAGCTACATTTTTTTTTTTAAATTAGCTCTAATGAATGATTCTATAACTATAAGTGGTTGAGTTGGTAGAATCTAAACATGAATTTGTGTATTTATTTATTTATCCAATGTAATCAACAAAACGTGTTTGTAAAAAGAAAAGCCAAATATTGTTTCAGAAACGAATCTATGGCTCTGACGTAATGCATTAGCCAAAACCTTCCTTACCAGAGTAAAAAAATCTGTCCCGTTAGTTGGGGCCCAACGGTAAAACTTCTTTATCAACTCTGCTAATATGAGCAATATAAATAATACAAAAAAATTGAAATTGATTAACGAAGGCTTTGGGTAACCCCTCAACAGCAAAACAGAAGAATGTTTTTCTTTGAAAGCCAAGGGTCATCTCATATCACCGCCTGGCTCCTTGTGTCCTTTGACGAGAGTTCATAGCAGTGGCGGCCCCCGGTTGGAGCTGAATATTAAATTAAAGTAGTATGCAGTGCACATATTTTAATAAATAATAAGTTATCTTTATGTTTATCTAGTTTTGACACATTTAATTTGAGTATTCAATTGGTTGTGTGATCATGGAGTTTGTACTATTTAAACTCCATGGTGTGATTAACCGCTGATTCCGTCGAGGGGTAGCGTGTCATTTGCAAGCGCGTGAACCATAGCTTTGAGAAGCTGGAGCAAACTTTGAATCGCCTCCGGTTCCCGCAGCGAAAAGAAAGCTGTTTTGGAAGCTGTTTCTAGAGAAGCTCTTTGGCCACCCGAACGTAGCTTCGGGAACGTTCGTGTCGCGTTGCGTTCCCTTCTCTTCCCGCGCTACCGGCTGCTACACGCTCGGACTTGCAAAGTAATCGGGAGTTGTGAGATCTGCCCCATCCCCTGTATATAAACGAAGTCGGAAGCCTAGATAAATAACCAACAGTGTGTTCTAGTGTGAGAGCAAGTGTAAGTAAAAGTGTAATTGAAATAAAAAGTATCGTTTTGTATCGACTTTCTTTCGAAGAGAAGAATGGAAGGCCAACGCCGTCATTGCAGGTAATGCAGAATGCAACAAGTAAGCGTTCTTCGTACAGCCAACATTTCCATACAGACATATAGGCTCACAAAAACTAATGGATCTGTGTCTGTGAGTAGATACACAGTACACACGCTTTACTGATTTTCTTGTTGCTGTTTATTGGTGATGAAACATTGGCAGATGCCTGCAAACTTCACAGCACTCATCCAGTGTTCCCACTATGCATCCCAGCATTACGATGCTGTAAGCTCCACGTTAATTGTGACAGCAACGTCTTTTGTTCAAATCTTACACAAATTTGAATATGCAGTTTATTTTATTCTTACAATAAGTTAGACGAGAGAGCGCAGCGATTGAGTATTACCATTCAACTTTCAAATTCTTACACATATCAACAAAAAACTTGCTTATTGCATAATATGTAACACTAAATTGAGGATCAATAATTGAATAATATATTTTATAATATTTTCTTATATTAGGCTGTCAACCAAGATTGAGCTATAAAGACATTATTGCCACCCATACAAAATAGCTGGAAATTGTCATGAATTACTATAATATAATGTACAAACTTTTTAAAGTATACTGATGTCTAGATTATCCACATATATTTTACAATTGACCAAGTCACAAATTTACAAGACCAAATATATGTTTACTTTCGAATAGGCCTACTCAGTTTTGCATATATTCTCCATAAACCTGCTACTTACTGCAGTCTTTCTTAAATCCCTTCGCGCGTTTAAAGCTTTTAAGTCGCAGGGTTCGTTGTTTGTAAAGTCTCTTCTTATAGGCACGTAGTAAGTGTCCATCCTCTTTCCAATTGATGGCTTTATCGATCCTATTGATCGTGCTTTGGTGCTTTAATACACTAAATTACATTTTCTTTGGCAAAGAACGGCATTTTAGCTCAATCCATGCGCGCTCTATACTACAATGCAACACGGCACTTTCCTCTTGGACGTTCACAATATATGCATTAGAAATGTATTTGCAGCGACAGAGATAGCTAACACGGGAGGTTACCGGTTAATTCCGGCAAATGTGTTTTTCAATTTTTCCAGAGTCAAATTTAGATAACTTCCATGGAAACAAATAGTTGTGTATAATTTATTCGCTATCATACGAGGCTGTTTCTTCATCCGGTGGTATTTCAGGCCGAGAAAAATATTTTTTGTTTGAAATTACAAAATATTTTGAAATTTGTATAAGGATTTTTGAAATATTTATTATTATATATATATATGTTATTTTCATTTTCATTTTTCTTTAGTTTGTTGTCATTGTAATGTGGTGCATGTGGAAATCAATGGTATTCAGATAACTATGCATATTTTCTAATATCCAAAGCGTAGATGGCTTGCAGACTGGTTGAGAAAATAAAATATAAATGTTCAACTGACCTTTTAATGAAATTGAAGTCAAAGAGTATACATCAGCTAGGATCAAATAATGCAAGTGTCATTTCATAAAGTACCTTCTATATCACATGCCGATATATTCAACACGGTGTCGAATATAGAATCCTCATGAATGGAAAACGTGAAATCATCTTACGTGGGTGAATAAGGTATCAAATTATTCTTTGTCCCTAAACTTAAAATATTTGGTTATAATCTAGAGGCAAATATTATAAACACGAACACTAAGAACATGTCAATGTCTTTATTGAAATCCAACATTGTGAAAGGAAAAAAACACTCACTTTTTTGGGTGCGAAATAAAATCTTAAATAAGTTTTTCAGAAGAGACTGTCGAAGTACTTTGTGACGTACTTTGCCGAGGAGAAAATGAAAACAGCGCTAAGCTTCGGCGGTTGTTCTTCATAACTTGTCCCTTAGATTGCGTTCGTTGTTGTGCGTCGTTGTTGGAAATAATTCATGTCTTGCTCTCCATTTCCGCGAGTATATTTGCAACCTGTAGGCTTTGAATACCCTCACTCTCCACATTACAACATTTAATAAAGAAAAGTTAGAAAATACTGTTGGGTTTCAGCAATAAATTACATTTGCTGCATTCAGCAAATGAGCGAAGTATTAGACAGACCCTTAAAAAAGTAACTTTGAACCACAAATAAACATGTTTTTGTTTTCATTTCAAAACCCCCGTCGCGTCTATGAAAATGTGTATGTTATTAAGTGATATCATTATTAGAAGAGAGTTGTATTATTTATGATTAATGAGACTTCTTCGATTTTCAAGTTTTGTTTTTTAATTGTAAATAAAGATAAATATTAACTAATAATAATTGGCATAATGATATTGAAACGTCCATTTGCTATAAACACTTTTATGGGCCACATGTGAAGTTCTATGCATTTGTTATATTAATTGTACCTTATGTATGTACCATTTTTACATGTATTTTGTATAGTGTACAACAGTGCCTTGGTTTGAAAATGTAAATTTACTTTCTCAATCCAATTATTGTTCTACTAACTACAACCAATGTAATATTTCATATCAGTATAAATTGTACAACGATAATTTTATTAAAATAGTAGATAATCGAATTGTTCAAGTATATAAAGATATGTACAGTGTAGTGTTATAGAACGGTTGTTATCATCATAGAAATACTAAGTAAACTTTAACTCAAAACCACTTTCATAGGTGCACCTCTTACAAATATTGTCAATGGATTGTAGCCAATGACCGTGTACAAAATACAAAATAATTTCAAATAAATTATTTCAATAATTAAAATACAGACAGTGCAGGCTTAAAGTTGGCAGCTTTAAATCATTACGCTAAATTAGTTAGACATTCTTTAATGACTTGAGTTTCTTCGTTAAAGAGATAATTCTGTTGATCCAACTTGTCAAACATGAAATATTAATAATAAATTATAAGATTTACTTTTGACAACAGTATTTTCTGAAAAAAAAAATCGTGTTAAACTTTTCTTTTTGTCTTATAAGCGGGGAATAGAAATGAGACTGTAATAAAAACGTTTGGAGAGGGTGAAGAAAAGTATGAGCTGGTGGCAGGTGTGTAGTTCGACGCGGTAAGACGTCGAGATATATTGTTCGCCACGCTGGTGCGTGCGCCCAGCCTGCCCCGGCCCCCAGAGGCCATTAGTCGATACTGAACACTGAACGAGGGCTTACAGCCCGCATCGACTTCATACCTCGCTCAACATTCACAAGAAAAATAACTTTGGGGAATAGGGAAATTCCTAGCGCTAACATTCATCAGTTAGGTTTGAGTAAACCGTAAGATGCATGATTGTCTCAAAATAACATGGTTACAGCTGTTCTCATCGCAGAACAATAAGTGTGAGTGTTCTGTTCAGTGTATTCCATGAGGCTGCAAAGCACTCGGTAGTTCATCAGTTAAGATGTTCATTCTACCACATGCTACCATGCATGCTACCACATACTGCCACATACGACCATACATGACACGCTACCACATGCTACCAGACCATAATCTCAATCTCTAAGTGTATGTATCGATAATAGATAAATTATACGAAATTGAAATTTTTACATTTATTTGTAACATTAGTGGTGGTGCTACGGATGGCACCTTACCGATGGTGCCCACAAGCACAAGCACAATGCACGCAGCAAAGCACAAGCTATCAAGCTACAAGCACAGCACAAGCACAGCACAAGCAAACCAATGCAAGCACAAGCACACAGCACAGCACAATACAGCACCAAGCAAAGCACAAGCAGCACAGCACAAGCACAGAGCACCTAGCCAAGGCACAAGCACAAGCACAAGCACAAGCACAAGCACAGGCACACCACACCACACCACACCACACCACAACACAAGCCACCAACACCACAAGCTAACGTGCTTCCACATACCACCATACATACTACCATACATGCTTCTACATTTCACCATACATGCTAAACATGCTTCTATATGCTACCACATGCTACCATACACACTCTACCATATACATACTACCATACCTGCTTATGTATGCTACAATACACGATACTACATCCTATCTATACCATACATGCTACCACATACTAATTTTTTTTTTAAATTGTATAAATGCTACAATCGTATCATATGCTACTATGCTACCAAACATGCTACAATTTTTGAACATTTGATGCGGTCACATAATTGTCTTGAAATTTGTTCAATACATGTTTATTTTGTGTGTGCAATTATGTAATCAAAGTTTTATTTGTTGTCCTTCTTTGTTATTCAGTTTTTTATATCTAAATTGGATAGACGTTAAATAAATACATAAGAATATTTAAATAACATTAAGAATACAGTATGTAATGCAAGCAATTAGTCGAGTCTTCTTTGGGCAGAGTGGCTTCGGGATGCCTCGCTTGTCTGGAAGGAAGTGAAATAGTTCAATTAGCTTTTAAGTATTATTTACCTGTTTTATTAAAGTTTATTTTTAAATATGTTCGATAGATCGAAAGAAGTTAGAAAGAGATAAATATCTTCAATAAACGAACACTTCGATCCCTCTCGCTGCCTGTGCAGATCAAGTGTCCAATCATGTTTGTTATTGATTGGATGTCAGGGGTAATGCGATTCCAAGACATCCCCCTTCTGCAAGCCTACCTTCATCCGCCGAGCCGGCGAGCTAGTCGTACTAAAGTTGATTTTCACAAGTATGGCTCGCGCGATGTAAGCGTAACAAAATTACATTTTTAATTCCAGATATTGAAATATTAATCATGGTAACTTAATCTACCGACCCATAAATATCAATAGATGATGGCACTCGATACGTACTGGGATCGGGAAACAGAGAGGAAAATGAATGATCGGGACATTAGTCTAAATTTTAGCTCTAGTAAATATCAATTTCGTGAACAAACTGATCGTAGCTTAAAGCACTAGTGAGTGATATTTAGTGCCGCGTTTTTTTTATTATTTTCTCGGCGCGTGGATAATAAAAACCTGAACCTCGGTGGATATCAACTTTTTTATTCACGGATATACCCTTCAATTCCATTTGATAAAAATATTTCACGTCCTATCACCAAACCTCGTCTAGAAACAGAACCAATTCTGGAAATAAGGTTACATTACTCTAATTGACATGCAATTACATTCCATTACACTAATTCGCGTTTTATAGCATTACCCTCAAACTGTTCAGATACAAACATTCCCAATAAATTCGATAGTACTTGCGCACAATGTAAATCTGAAAACATGTACACAAGCTTATGTGCGAATCCGTGTTTACTCCACGATGATTATCAATGCATCTGAACATGCTGCACTATATAGGCCTAAAGTATTTTTTTTCATAGGAAACCTGCTCAGAATGCAACATTCCCCTCTTCAGGGCTAACTAGGTAAGGTAGGTAAATTGGACATTGTAAAGGGATGTTCGAGGGCTGTTTAAAGAGGACTCAATCTCTTGTATTCGCATTACCGACTACAATGAAAACATCGGGAAAAAACTTCAGTCAGGATTGTCGGTCTCAATAGGATTTGAAATTGGGACCTCCCAAATCAGAGTCGCACCAACACTGTCGGTAATACAAAAGTTCATCAAGTGCAACTCACAGATTCCCTGTGGTTTGAGCTGTTAGTGTTGGGAACGTTTCTGCTCCGATGCTGAGAGTGACAACCCAGCTGAGGACGGGAATGATAATATGTCATGAATAATTAGAAAGGTAAAAAATATCAATAATATCATAATGATAGACCCATGGACTTTTGTACATTGTTCGCACAACTATCCTCAGACCCTTTATGCCTAGTTGGTCTCTTGAAGTTAAGAGCTAGCGACTTTAAATTTTATTTCCATAGCTAGACGACCTCGCCGCCCCGCACCACGACCTTCCTCGCGAGGAGACCGAACACGGGTGATAACACAAAACCTTGAATTCAAATCGATATGGACGTGCACATTCGTTTGAGTCGTCTATCTTAGATTGCCAACCTTTTTACTAGTTTACTAGTTTCGAAGGTTATTTTGAATGTTTTATTATCATCGAAGTACCCGTTTGTCCGGTAGATAGCAAAGTAGGCCCCTAACACGTAAAAAATCTAATGAAAAATAGAAAAACATCGTAAAAGTGCGATGTTTACGAGAAGAATTTCTTCGATTGTACTAAAACATGACTGTGGTCGGTGTAAATTCAGACTTGGAAGGACCATTAAAATTTCATGAAGCCTTTTCGCGTAGGAAGAGAACAAACAAACGAAACAAGAAGCACCTCAACTATTTTTCTCAGGTTGTCATATTGAAGATTTCGCTCCGATTAGTGTACTCATCAAAACCATTTATTTTTATTTTAGGTTTTCTTGAATCTCTTACACGTAGAGTCGTTAAAATTGAATTTTTTTAAGTAAAAATTATTGGTTCCAACTCTTACTAAATATAAACATCGCTAATTTACCTGTACAACTCAGTTTTGTATCTCGTTGAGATGTGCATTATATTCATCAATATTAGTACGAGTTGCCGTCTAACATGTGGCGGTTGAATAAGAAATATAGCAGATCATTTGCCGCGCCGTTACGAGCCGCGTACTTTGTTTCCCACCGCCTTATGCATGCGTGTGACAAAACAAAACACCGCCTTGGCTGGATGTCACGGCCGCATCGATCTACGTCGTCATGTGTGTGCACGGCCGTCGGGAAAGTGAGGGCGACAGAAGAGATCACTCTGCTTAACTTAGGTGACGACGAACTATTTTCAAAAGTCTGACTCCGAGGTAGGTAGCTACGTCTTTCTTCTACCTCCGCGCGGTTTCATCGTTCTAACATTCTTAACATCTCATTTTACTTCCTTGTTAATATTACTTGTCTAGTTTAACTTAAGACGGGAGAATATTATGTGGCTTCCTTTGACGTCCAACTAATCCGATAAAAGGAATAATTTCTACGAAGTTTAACATCTTATCTTGTTAACATTAGTTTCTGACTACTTAACTAAAGTGTATTACGTGTTGTACTCCAAGCTATAAGTTCAATGTGTGCACAGGCACACACGAAGCGAAAGACGTGTGACGTGTTCCTTGCTCAAAACTTCTTAGACAAACTGTTGATAAAGATAATAACATAACGTATATAATTTATTAGTAGATCAGGACGAAGTGGAATTAAAAGCGTTAAATTAAATTATTATTAAATTAAATTTACATTCACAAAGCAAAATTCTCTCGGTAGAAACGTGCTCAAAATAGAAAGAAACGTAGAATTGCATATTTTTAGTATCAACAAACATCCTATTTAACACAGAAATAAATTTATTTGTTTATTACCAATTATTATCTGGGATGTTTGATTACTGGTTTTGAGTCTACAAATACAGAAATTGTACATGGTTTCGCAATGATAGTGTCCAATGGAACTTCGACACACAATAATATACCCTACAGTTATATAAGTATGAAAATTGATTTTTGTCACAAGATAGTAAGTTTATTGTTACTTTTGCATCAATCGCAAACACGAAAAAACAATAAAAATTAAATTAAATAAATTGGATTTACTCACGATAAGTCAAAACCGACAGATAGAGCCTATAGCTCAAGCCTAACGCGCGAGACTATAATATGATATGATAAGTTTAGGTCGATTCCCGATACAGGCAATCCTGACTGTAAGTTTGTCCTTAGTTTCTATCAGTCGTTTATTCGAATGCAAAGTAGTTCAGTCCTTTGAAATAGCCCTTGGTCCTAACTACAAAATACTTGAGGATCGGTAAGTAATTAGTACCTGGCAATTTTTTTTTAGATAAATTGAAAATTACCGTTTGAAGTGTAAATATTAACCAATACCAACTAGGTTCGATCTCACATAGTGATGGTTATTAGTTGTCATAGGCCTGTAGCAGGCCTATGACAACTATATGCAACTTAGGAGTGTTAATTTATCATCCATTAATTCGCTAATTGTTTGACTGTGTTTCCCTCAGTAATTAAGAGTAGGCCTAGTTCGTACATAATATAATTAGAATCAAGCAATCAGCTTCGTGTTAGTCAATCGCACATTGAGGGAGTGTCTACATTACAAGGATTTACGTAATTTTAGACATTTAATAAATTAGTGGGTGTGTTGCTAACGTGATAATTAATTAATGCCTAAATGTGCTGCTTTTCGAGACGATGAGTAGAGTAGTGAATGTTTAGAATGAAGGCAATTATAACTATCCTTGCCTAAAGCGGAATTTAAAGCCACATCTCTCGTAGTAACACGCTTTGGACCTGTGCTCCCAAACCATGAGCTACAGCTTCGGCTTTATACAATTATTTTGTAGTAATCCAACAGTAAGTGATTTGAAATTTGGAAGTGGCACTCACTGTTTCAGTTTACTACTTTGACGTGAATCAACCGTTATAATAGTGGCAGCAGGTGTTGCCAATATAATAATGGGCAATTGTACACTCGTTACACTAATAGGAAGTTTCAGCCAGCAGATAACCAGTGCACATTCTGGAAAATGTTTGGCATAAAGTCGGATGTAGTGTAGGCGTATAACAACTTGTCTATACTTGTAACAGTTAAAACTGATTACGTTCCAGAATCGAATGGATGTATTGTATAGTTTCAAACCTTTAAACCTCCACATCTTCACACCTTCACACCTTCACACCTTCACACCTTCACACCTTCACACCTTCACACCTTCACACTTCACACTTCACACCTGTCACACTTCACACATTACACCTTCAACCTTCACACACTTTAACCTACAACTTACACCTTTCACACATCAACCTTACACCTGCCCCTGCAACACTTGCACACCTGCACACTGACAACTGACACCTTCACACCTATCACACTGCAACACTGCACACTCACACTTAATCAACTACCCTACCATACACACAACCTTACACACACACACCTCTACCTACACACTACACACCTTCACACCTTCCACCTTCACACCATTCACACCTTCACACCTTTTCACACTACACACCTTCACCTTCACCTTCACACCTTCACACCTTCACACTTACACACTTACACACTTACACACCTACACACCTACACCTCTGCTCACCTGCATCCTTTCACACCTTCACGATATACATGTATAGTGCAAAGGGAAAGATTGACGTATGAAAGAACCGCAAATCAAATGTTATCTAGCATTAAATTTGTTATGGCTACCAAGTCATAAAATGCCTGCTAGTCCCCCCACTGACTTCATTTCATCTTTGGTGAAGGCACCGTCAACAAAAAATACGTGTCAGTCGGAGGTCATGTTCGGTTATTGTAGTGAGCCGTGGAACACGCACAGACGGACGGACGGACAGACAAACATGACTGTGGTTCATATAGAGGAGCTTCATTTCTTTATATATCCCCCACATATTATTTTTTCTCCACAAAATATATTAAATTTTATTAACCATTCTTGTTTTGAATAAAAAATTTGTAATCGAAGTCATCTGTAAGTAAGTATAGTCATTGAAATGTTAGTAACGCTTGACCATCCTGCCATGTTCGTCATCCTTGCTAATGTCATAATCATCATTGCAATTCCTGTTCCTCCTGCCACACTTGTAATCAAAAGTACTTAGTGAGGCACGAAGAATCAAGAAATCAAGATATTGACAAGAACAATAATATCCATATTCATAACTCATAATACAAGACAAGCTAACTACATTCACACTAAATATTATTAGCGAAATCTGACGCAAATTACTTCTAAATACATTACTTCTAAAATATATAAGAAGCTACCAACAAGTCCAAAAACATTTCTGGTATGCGCAGTTTACCAGGAATAATATTTTATATGGTCTTCTTATTATATCATTGTGTTGACTAACAATGTAGAATTTAAATATGTCTATTAAACAAACATATACTATTCTCTTTACTGTTTTTTTTTTCATCTTATTATCATTTCATTCAGATTATTTTACTAATTCTGTACTTCAATATTTATGTGGTTGGTTCAATGCTGTTGATATTTCTAGATACAGAAGGAAAATAGCTTTGGTATTACGATCTAGTATTTTCCATACCCTATTAAACTGATTATTTGTTTAGGTCTAAGTAGTAAAGACAAATTGTTAATATATCATGTAAAAATTTATTATTTATTATTATGTAATTATTTGTTTGGAAATAAAAGTGTGAACTATCTATGAGGTGTACGTGCCAGCCTCATAACTTCAAGTCAAGTAGGTACAATTGAAAATAAATGATTTAGGTAAATACGTTTAATTTCTCAACAAAGCGACAACGGACATCTTGTCGATAATCTTTGCATACCATTTTTAATACTATTTTGATTATTGTGTTATGCCAGCACCAATGTGTATGTAGGTTATTTTTAGATATGCTGTTTTAAAAAATTGAAAACATATTGTTTGTATTATTATTGTTATTTCGCCATATTAATTATCATATTGGGTTTCACTCACGCTTTAGAAAGCACGCTTTGAGTCGGTTGTGTGGAGACCTGCCCCTGTTCAATCCCGTGAATGTATATTGTTTTCGCCCCCACCCTCCCTCTTATCGTCCTCATACGACAGTCAATCTAAGGACAGGCGAGCAGCGTTGCCATTTAACGTACCAATCCTAGTGAGAGTAATTTAAATTAACTTTAATTCAGGATATTATCTCGAAAACAAGCGAAAACATAAAGCTACACCACACGGTCTTGGTTTCGAGAGCAAGCCGTATCACACATAAATACATTTTGCATTTCATGGAATATTGCTGTATACAATTGTTGCTTCCAACAGTATCAACTCCCTCAAAGGCTGCTAAGAACTAAGAATTTACAGTCGCTAACGTCAGCAAAACATTGTACATATCAAGCACAGGTAAGGTGAACCTAAACTAGGGAACAAAGTTACTTAATTAAAAGATTGTATTACTGTTTATTGTAGTCCACTGGCATGTACATGGTTTATATGGGACATAATACATTCACAAACACTTTAGAACAAAACATAATAACAAGTACACAAACACATTATACATAATATGAATAACAATGCATCAACAAACCAAGTTGAAGTGTCGAAGGGAGTACAATGTTTTACATCAAACTTTAGTGATTTAGAATTGTATTTTTCGTGGGAGATAGTAATAGACTGAAGTAACCTATACGGCATATTATACAGTTTTTTAAAAAACATAGCCATTAAGTAAATGGAAAAAGATGCGAAAGAAGTGTGATTGTGTAACACGAACACACAAATGAAATATCTTCAAGCTTTCAACTATTTTGATGTAGGTGCCGAGTTTGACAAAAATGACCTGTTTGAGAACGGCCAGCCCCGCTCACCCCATAAGGGTCGCTTAAAACAATCTGTATCTTACTAGTTGCAGGGATATTTTAACAAAGAACGTAACAAATCTGAGGTCATATTCGCTTATTCTTGTATTATTCGTAATTAATAGTATTATGTAGCTATCTTGTTATCTGTGAAGTAAGTTAAGCCGTCTCCAAGCACGAAAACAGAGGGCTAAGAATAGCATCAGTTTAAAATGGCGACAAAGAAATCGACAAGAAAAATAATGAAATAAATTCATATTTTCTTGATCTCGGTAATTAAAACGAATCTTTCGTAAATTCCTCGATGGAAGTTGCGACACTCTGGTAGAAATGCGTTACCGATCCAAGAATATGTTTGATGGTGGTTAATTAGGTTTTAATTTCCCGGAAGAATAATCGCATCATGACCCGGGGAAAAACAAACTTGGTTTTCGACCTAGGTCCCATCGGCAATTATCTCCCATAAAAATAACGTACCGTAATATTAGATGGTTGCGACGTTCTATGTCGTTATGCCACGTGCCTTTGGAGGATTCTGTTCAGATAAAGTTTTTAGTAAACTCGTCCATCTTTCCTGTACATACACGACGTTCTGTATAACTAGTTTGACACTCGGTTGTCACTGTGCTGATTACCAAGAAGCTGAATGGAGTTTCATGATGCAAAGCTATGCGTGTTTTCACATTTGAGCACAGATTCTATACAGTTTTTGTTGATTATTAATTTTAAAATGTGTACTATGCTCTAGTATCAATGTGAAACAACAAACAATTCCACTTAAAACCGAAATTTAAAAAAAATGTGTAGCCAACAACATTATTTAAATCATGTACGATGACAGTTTTAAAATATTATTATAATTTAATTTTTAATTGTCTATGTTATTATTATAGAAATTATATATTATTTATATATTATATATTATTATATATATTATAATTAACATTAAAAAGTAATTTTTATGATGACTATGGACTTGAATCTCCACGATGATACTTATAGCCCTTATTGAGTAAGCATTTGGTATTTATTCAACTTCTTTAGCATGAGGTACATAGTTTTGTGATGATAACCACCACCTCTCTAGTGGCCTTGAGTAACTAACAGGTCTTAGTTCCCGACGTCCTCTGCTCAAGATCGAAGTGTAACGGAGTGTGCTCTATTCTTTGCTTGCTTTAGTTCTTGTTTCTTCTGTCGTCCCCGATGACTGATGACCCAAAATAAAGAACGTTAACTAAAGTTGAGTGAAAAGTAAGATGAAACTCTAGCAATGGCCATCGTATAGGAACGTCGGCAAGCGAATTTTTTGGAACTGAGTACCAGACTTAATTATTGTACCCCATGTGTAAATTTGTGATTTATGCTTTATTTTATACACGTCTGATTACAAGAAGCGGTGAATTTTGTTTGATTTTAATCGCATTTGTTTTTATTTGTAAGTGATTTATTTGTCATTAGTAGTGCAGTACACAAACATTGATTGTTACCCCCGTGGGTTGCATGTTACATTCGTTATTTGTTAGCAATAAGCTAATGCTGTTTCTGGTGTGAAATTAAGTTAGGCGTGAATTAGGTCATTCCTTGGGCAAACCAGAACAACTGCACCGATCTGACTGCAGACAAACACACCCTGTCATTAGCTCAAGTATGCTGGTGCATGCTGGTGCATCCATATTTATATGCATTTAAATATGTATTTTTTATTTTTATTAGCCGAATATTTAATCAAAATTTGAATACCTGGTTTAAGTACACCTTTACTTCTAGGGATGTGCAATGCAAACTGAACGGAATGATTAATCTGGTTCCGTTTGACGTGATTAAATTAATAAAAACAAAGTAATAATTTTTATGTTGATAGCTGTTGCATGATATCAGATATTACATCATATCATATGTTGATATGTTGATAGCTCGGGATAGATGCCAAGATCAAGTACAGGCAGATGTGGAGGAGAGAGGAGAGGAGTGGGTAGTGGTTGAAGAGAGAGAAAGATGGTGGGAGGACAGGAAAAAGTGGAGAGAGCTGGTGTTACGACAAGAGAATGAGGAAGAAGATGAGGTGCCGAGCTTGGCAGGCCGGTGCTGACTCGGTGATGCCCAAGATAAAATGGCGTAAGCTCCCCTTTACCCAACTATGGTGTTGGAAAACAGGTTTTGATATGTATATATCTGTTGATGTCATAATTTTACCTCGTAAATATAAAATGGTAATATTTTTCTTTATATTCATTATAAAACAACGTTGCTGAGACACTAGGACAAAATAGGGCGAGACAAGACAACTAGGTATCAGCTTCCCAGGACAGGTCATGTCCAGACCAGAAAAAATCATTCAAAATACACTGACTTAACATAATAGCACAGTAGCCTGGAATTAACTTGTGAAATAACAGAAGCCTTAATTATTTTCTGCCCTTTGGGGTAATTTTATTTATTTTCTCTAATTATACACCGATATGTTTAGCTCTAACAATAAATAATCAACAATGTTATTATTGAAAGTGAAAGTTACTACTCTACGATAACGGTCGCGTAATGCCCTATTCGGTGAGGGTGGGGTGGGTTGGGGTGGGTGGGGTGGGGTGAAGTGGAGGGATCGTATAAGAGAAAACCGAAGTCGCTAGCGGAATAACAAAACGTTTACATATTCAGGGTTCTGATCGCAACACTCAGACTTTCTATAACAACGCGGGTATTCTATTAATAATTTGACAAACTTTGTTTTAAACTGACAAAATTATTATTTTCAAAGCTTTTATATATTTGGTGTCTTTTTAATAATATCATGAAAAATTGCCCGAATTAATTAAATGTTAAATTAAATTGAAGTTACAACATTTGTGAAATTGATATTTTGATAACTTATGAATCACAACCGCTTATTTTGTGTTATCTGTGTGTAATGAAGATATTGGAATGTATACATTTAACACATCAGGCATAGTTTTTTGTTAGTGCATGTAGCCAAATCACTTTATCAAACGTTATCAATATATCAACTTCAACTTATTATCTAATAATACTGAGAAGATAATATTTTATTTTGGTAAATGCGACAAATCGTTTGCATTAACAAATAAGTATAACATTTCACATTATATTACTGTGTCCTTGTATGCTTTGGACAAAAGATCTATGAAAAAAACTTTAAATAATTTTATAAACCACAAAATTATTTAGACGCCAATTTCCTTGCTTCAATTGGAAAGAAATAATTATAAAATTTGTCTTTATGTATGAAACACAAAGTGAAACACAAAAGTAGAGCTAAATGCACGAATGTATATTGTATATCTTGTTTTCGTAGGCACGGTCAGGGTGGCACTAGGTAGTGCAAGTGAGTGCAAGTGAACGACTGAAACAACTTTCAGTCAGGATGATTGGCTGAAGAAACATCCGACGACCTCCTGAATAAGAGTCTCGCTAGCTACACATGAGACCTCTATTGGTATCAAAACACAATTGAGGAAAGTTGTTCAATAGTATCAGGTGGGTCAAATATACAAGACACACATTTAATATCGGAATAATATTATCTTATATTTGTATAATCTTAATTAGTGGTTTGAAGCAGTGCTCTGTTTAAGGAAATATGTATATATTATTATAATATTGTATTTGAAAATGTTTGTCCAAACTGGGAAACGGATCCAAGCAGTGTTGTGACTTATCCAGATAAATTATCTAGATAATCTAGATAAAATAGTTTTTCTTATTCTTTTATGCTTTAAGATAACATTTTTTAGATTAAATAATAAACAATAATGTAGACAAAAATATAATAATTAATCACTTTTTTAAATGAAAAATTCTTATATTAGTTTTTTAGTTTACTAGGTTAAATTAATCTTAGTTCCGCATAAATGAAAATTCTTCTAGAAACGCATGTCAACTTGTCAAGTCTGACAAATATTACGATGGACAAGAAAACTGTTGTTGGGGATAAATAATATTTTTATAAAAAAAAAAACAGCAATCTCAATATATATTATCTTTTATCCAAACAAATGTAGCTAGATAATTGTTTTTATCTTTTATCTAGATTTTTTTCTACATTTTATCTTTTATTTTATTTAACTTAGATAACTTTTTGTATATAAATAAATAGTAAATTAAATTGAAAAAGAATAATGTTATCACATCTTTTTTCATCCGTTTTTTCAGACCCGTGGTTCGAATTCCGGTTGGGGCGGACTTTTTTAATTTCTGAATTGTAGTAAATAATATATTTTTTCATGTTTTTATTTGTACCCTCACGATGTAGCCTACGTCTGAATTCCCTATTATATTGCGCATGGCTGTTGTATCAGCAGCTAGCTATCTTGCGACATCAGTGATGGTTGGCTAGGTAACCAGCTCAACTTGAGTCGCCATAGTAAAGGAGGATTCGAGCCGAGACCACATCACATGAATCGAACAAGTTATTTCCTCGGTAAGAGACTTAAGAATCAAAGACGGCCCACGCATGTTTATTCAGTTGGCAACGCTGCCTTAGATAAGTACTCTGCGAGTATACAGCACCACAAGGGTCTTACGCGAGACCACCCGATACGAGTTGATTGGTTTTTGTGTAGGCTTCAGACTCGGTATTCAACGTGACCTCATGCCTAGTAACGATGGTATGTAACAATTCCTTGAAAATCGTTTCTCACGTTTTGTTTTAGTGGAAATATAAAATATCCTCACCCATTGCTGTAATACCTAGAAGAGTTTTCATATTTTCTGGAACAATATCTGTAAGTTACAAGCATATTACGCCCCTCAGTACGATCTATCAATTTTATCAGCGGAATATTACGTACCTTTAGGCATTTTGTGAGTTCAACTTTCTTGGAACCATTTTAACATCTAGCAGAAGCCCTTTGTAACGCTAAAAGGTCAATATATTATTATGACTGTCTCAAGTTTCAAGCGAAACTTACATTTTTCCTACTTATTCTTAAAATTTTCTTAAAAGAACTGACTTTATAATTAGGGTTGAGGAACAGAACACCTGCAATACAAAGATTATATACATGAAACATTGTTTTCTTCGATATAAAATCGGATCAATTAATTGGAATCCGTTCATCGAAAACGTTTCAATAAAGTTTTACGTTGATTGTGCTTTTTACAACTAATTTATTAAATGTTCAGTTCAATTCATACAGTTCGTGAAAGGATAAATATTTAACCCTTCACCCCCTTTTTAAGATTTTATATTAATTTTAATGCAAAAAAATTACAAATTATCGAAATTAAAAATTTAAAACACAAGGGAATTACACAATGTTTACGTTTTTTAAGAGTTACGTATTTATTGGCGAGTTCAGTAATTGGAGTGCTCGGCTAGATTCTAGGAAAGAGCGTTCGCTCAAGCTTCCTTTGCCTTTATAGGTCGATAGGGGAATGTGTTTGCTAAGAATCGCCTGCTGTAGAGCTTAGCTTAGCTAAGAATTATGCAATGAACGAGCATGTGTTTTGCTTCCATATTCAATACCGGGTCTGAAACCCTCAGATGTAGGATGATTGTATTACCAGAGTAGAAAAACACTGTATGTAGAGATAAAGAGTAATCTTTTATTTTTAAAACAAAACTGGGTTTTACATAAGTACAATCACCATTCACCATTTCGAAGTTTTGCCAAATTATAAAAATTACAGTTTATATAATAAATAGGGCCTATATTAAATAGGTGTTGCCCATAAAGGCATTTTCTTAAATAATCAATTTAACCTTTTAATGTTATCATTGCCACTTCGTGTAGCTTTAGTTTATTGCATATTATTTAAGTCGATGGCAAAAATCGACAAAACACTTCGAACCAACAATTCGATGGCATGAAATGACTTTGCCTGCATAGTTAGTTAGTAATAAGTAATTAGTAATTAGTAATAAATAAATAATAATAAATAAATTGTATTTAAAGTCTACCCACTCAGTTATGTAACTGATTTTCAATCTATGATATCTATGATGGCTTGTATGCTTGCCCTGCACTCAGTTCGAAGCGTATCGTTGGGTCAAGTGTAGCCATCCCTTAAAGTTGATTTGACCGCCATGATGTCGATTCGCCGAATGCTTCCAAGTGCAGACAAACCATTCAGCTACTTCCCAGCCCAATTGTAAAAATTGGTGTGCGATAAGAGAACGTGTATTGTAATGTCGACTGTTCCTGAGTAACTCTCGATGTATGTTGAAGCCAAGAACGTGAGGAAGGGTTTCTATCTCGCTGTCGCAACGACGACACAGCGGTTACCGTTCATGCTTCTGCCATGGAGAACTCGAACTGGAGCCACATTACATGTCATTTCCAGGGCGTTACGCCATTAGAACTAGAGAGACCAGCTTTCCTCGCTCTATTTGTTAACCTGAGAGTATTCTTAGTATGGCACTTTACCTTTACCCCTTTGAGAAAGATCACAGCACTTTTTATATTCTTTTAGCCGAAGAGATTCTCGAATTCCCTTGGCTATTAAACCAGTACTTTTCCTTCGTTATAACATTTGTTTTTTTACGGTTGTGTCTAGGATATCAATCCCAAGTTTTTCACAACAGATCATTCTTCCAGCGATTGTCTCTAGTGTATACAACACATGTGGGATTCAGTGCATCACATTTAAAGGGTGTGTGATGTCATTGGTGTAGGGTAGTTGTTAAGGAATGTCCTAGGGCGGTTTTAGAGGACCACAGTATTGTTCGCATTAACGACTGAAGAAAACCTTTGGTAAAACTTTCCGTCAGGACAATCAGTTTCACGCGTTACTCAAGAGATACCTGTGTCGGTATAGAAGAAGCTGCGTGACACCACAATGAAGTTGCTAATGTGTTCTAAGTACTATAAAGTTACTTTTAAAACACTGCAATGCCGAGTGTATCAGCCCGTGAGTAGTTTAGATGGAAGGAAGTGCCTACCCTAGTCGCTGGCGTCTCGTCCTCCTCGGTGACCTATCGACATCGTTCTCAGCCACCCCTCCGTTAGGCAGGGACCGCCGCACCGACTTGACATCCTCCCTCGCCGGGAGCCACAGACTACACCGTCAGACCACGGAGCACAGGCAGGGACCGCCGCACCGACTTGACATCCTCCCTCGCCGGGAGCCGCAGACTACACCGTCAGACCACGGATCACAGGCAGGGACCGCCGCACCGACTTGACATCCTCCCTCGCCGGGAGCCACAGACTACACCGTCAGACCACGGATCACAGTAACTCTTGCCAGTGGCGTATGAACCGGGTAGGCGGTGATAGAAGTATACAGTGGCGTATCCAAGGGGGGAGGGGGGGGGGACAACCTTCCACTTTTGCAAAAAAGTGTGGAAGTGCACCATAACGTTTCAATGGAGAATATAGAATAACTGTTTTATCGCAATACTAAAGGCAAATTACAATCTGACCAAAAGAGGATTTTAGTAGATTGGTTATTGTGATGCTTTAAAACGCACAGATTTTCACCAAAATGACCTTCAAAAAGAAAATTTTTAGAATAAAAACAGGATTTTAGTAGATAAAAAGTTAGTGATGCTTTCAAACGCACAGATTTCCATCAAAATGACCTTGAAGAAGAACCCGCTTAACCTTCGGTACATCTATGAATTAATTGGTTGAACCCCCCCCCCCCCCCCCCCGCAATTATGAATTCCTGGATACTCCACTAGAAGTATAACATTTTAGATTTTTAGACGTGTTTTAGCTTAAAAAAATTGTAAAAGTGCAAAAAAAAAAAAACTCGACACGACTGGCATGAAACTCCGTTTTTTTAAAACTAATGTAGACAATTATCACTATCGACTAGGCCCGTCACATCATCTTAAATTTTATCGTGTTTAAGGCTTTTCTTTTTAAAGCTGCAAATTTATAAACAAAAATATGCGCGTTCAGCGATAAGAGCTCGTGGCACAGCTGAAATTTACCCCACACTCCGTACCCCTCCACCCCATCCAACCCATTGGCGATTACAGTACACACTACTGCTTCCAATGTTAGCTGTTTAACCAAAATAATGTGAAAATATGTTATTTCAATAAAAAAAGTCATGTAGGCTAAATGCCTGAGAGTGGGATCTATCCTTCATATTTGTTCTGCTCTTCAAACTAGAAACTATTGACATTCGCCCAACTAGGGAGCGAAGTAGCCCACCATAGTTGTGGTATATCTAAACTCGGCACCTCCACCATTAGACTTGAATCTAAGTGGTATAAAACGGAAGCCTTCGTTCCCTATATTTTGGGTACACCTGTACCCATGCTTGTTTACAACTCTGGCTAGTCCCTACTTTGAAGCAACAAACCTGCTATTTCTAATACCAAGTGTAGGGCCGGTTCAAGTATGTTTGGAACTAGAGCAATATGATGTAAAGTTGGTGCTCTTGCTACATGAAGCTGTGGGAATAGAATACAGTTCCGTGGGGCTGCTACTGCTAGCCGGAGTAGGGCAATAAACTATCCCATCCTTTGAGTTGAACTTTGAGGTGGAAGCTTGTCCCTCAAGCACGTACATGCATCGCTTGAGCTATAGTAAGTGACGGTACCGCTACTGCTGACATCTCACGAGATACATTAGAAATTATATCAAAATACTATTAAGATGGGCAACAGAATTAATTATATGTCAGTTTGGCGTTTTTCTTTACATAACATTTTTTGAAGTCAAGCGAGTTCAACCACAACGTTGCTGCAGTAATCATGATTATTACACGATATACTATATGAAATGTAAAAGCAAGATAGTAACTTTGAAACGAAAAGTATCGTGTATCTAATATTTGATCAATGTGTACGTAAAATTATATTTCTTGTTGGGTTTGTAAAAAGCATGTGGCAGTAAACTCGCTGACATTATTGTCAGATGTGGAAGATATGCAATATATTTTGTAATGAGGCTAGAGGTTAAAAATCGCTTGACGTGTTATGATTAAAACTTAAGTGAAAATATCCACAAATGTTGCGAGTAATAACAGCAGTCGACAGAATATCTAGTAGTTAATGAAACAAAATCTTCTACATCTAAATTAAATTAATATCAATCTGACATTTAATAGAATTCTAGAAACTAAAACAAATTAACAATGCGAAGCAGAAAAGAGTTAATAATATAACATACACTTCTGGATGGAAACTAATAGATTCGTAGGTGTTCTCAAGAAGAACAAGCTTTTCTGAGTGCATGGGTTTTTAAGTCGCAGCCTGTA
The DNA here is from genome assembly GCA_024449915.1 of Sweltsa coloradensis. Classification (NCBI taxonomy): domain Eukaryota; kingdom Metazoa; phylum Arthropoda; class Insecta; order Plecoptera; family Chloroperlidae; genus Sweltsa; species Sweltsa coloradensis. The sequence goes on along the minus strand of JAMZAV010003981.1, from coordinate 43,580 downwards.
TTTGACAAATTTTACGTCAACGATACACTTCAAATCGTAGATATAACTTTTACTCTTGCATACGCTACCAGTGTTTGTTCCAATGAAAAAAATGTCAATCCATGAACAAAATGCTTTAAAGTAGAGTTTTTATGTAACCCATGTTAAAATTAAAACTAGGTATTTTTTTTATAATTACGTTTTTATTGTTTAGTATTGTATATGTATAAACATTGCACGTATCGCAGATCACGGAATTAAAGACACGGTTTCTTAGATATTTTACTTATTATTAATTATTAATCTTTGGTGTGTGCTGGTATTGTTTAACGTAGTCGTTGCAGTACCCGAGGCGGCCTACTTGTACAGTTACATGATAACTCCGGCGACTGCACTGGCAACGCTATTCCCAATAGAAACATGCGCTATACTACTATACTAACAGGTCTCAGGTGGATGTTTGAAACATTAACTTAATATTCTAGTGAAATGACCTCACTTAGCAACGAGACTAGTTAGAATAGCTGGTTTAATGCTGTGGAAGACGCGATATTGCTTGGTGGTTTTAATTGGGACGCGTTTTTCTACCCGCTCATTGTCCACTTAGACTTCTTTCAGATCCAGTACAGTAATTACGTGTGGAAAATTTGCTCATTACAGGGGATATTTCTAACGGAATTATCGTTGCGCGCAGAGACAGGGTTGTCCTAAGCGTAATAAGAGCATGCGCTATAATCGTCAGTTAAACTACATGGGCCCTAACCGGAAATGTGATTCGTATACAAAATGAACGTCATTACTTAACGACCTCGTTTTAATTTTTTTCCGAAAGCACCCTTCGTTCCATAAGTGCATATCTGTAGATGGTACACATACAAATTTAAAACAAAAATTATTCAGACGGATATGGGAAATTGCCCATTAATCGAACAACATCTGAGTGAAGTAAATTAATTGAGCTGATTGGATAATGAGTAAGATGAGATAATACATTTTAAAAGTAGTTTGGATTAATTATAAATGGGGCTTTTTGAATATATTTTTTAAATTTTTAATCTATTAATTAACCTACCATCTTACAAAATTGTTGAATAACGGTCAGATGTATTTTTACATAAAATAATAAAATGGCACTGCATACTATTATATTTGATATAATCCTGGTTAATAGGTCCTCGCCTAATCGTATCCAATACTGACGACAGAACTAGGTGGTGGCATCTCAAAATAACTTAAATCATTGTTGGTTCAGCTCTCAACAGCTTAAGTTCAGTTCTCTTCTTTCTAACCATCTGAACATGGAAGGTACCTCCCGCTGAAGGTAGGGGACACAAGGTATTAGAAGGTACTTCAGGGTACTACAAGGTACTACAGGGTACTACAAGGTACTTCCGTCAGATATACATTATCCATGCTATGAACTCAAACTCTCCAGACAAATAGCTCTCGAACAAATTTACCTAAGACACATAACAAAAACATTTTAAATTGAATTAGTATACCGTTTTATGATTGATTACAAAAAATATTTAATGTTTTATTGCGGTTTAGATGTAACGTGAAGACCATCTTGAGCAATATCTTAAATAATATTTCATCTTCTCTTCATAACCACTTACCTCCAGCCATAAGCTCCACGATACAAACTACATTACGCCTAATGTCCCTTCTTCAGCCGTACCGCCCCGAAATGAATGATGATGGCCATTTGTAATAGCGATCATCCGTCCTCTGTCATTTGTATTCCTAATACGCCCATTTTGTGAAGGCGAAGCTACTCTTTTTAGTCACTCCAGGGAATGTAATTAATGCAAGTGCGTACTTTCCGAATGATAATGTGATTGTGCGTACTCTTATACTTTAGATACTTAGCGCCCGCCCGATATGATTCTCAATTAATATTATACACATTATTCATGACATTGTGGTTTGTGGTTGTTGTTTGGGTCTGAATATTGCGTTTTAATTTCACTGGATAAACATCCACGCGGGTTGAGCAACGTCAGTTAGTACAGCGTTGCCAAAGCGCCTCGTCCTGATAGATAACAGTCTACGCCGCCGGAGTAATTACACGAGCAAAGACAGCTCGCTGCTGTATGTAGTTAGTTGAAGGGTCAAAGAGACGTACGTTAAGGCGCCACGGGACCGGAACTCTACACTGTTATAAAACTATGTAATTTGACCGACGTGCGTTTGTCGTTATGTTAAAAAACATATTTTACAGCTTAAAAGCCTAAAATAACGCTAAACAAACATGCATCAGTATTTTAGCAGGAAAAGTTGAATCGCACACACGAATTTGTTTTAAAAAATAATCATTTTGTAGATAAATGTTTGTTCTGGAACTTGTGTGATAAACATGTTTGATTTTGAAATCTGTTTAAACAATTTGAAATTGTAAGTAATTTTTACATATTATTTATCAAATATTTGCACTTTCAAAAAACTACATCACACAAGTCCTCGACAAAAAATGTATCCAGCGTTCCAGATGAAATTCAGAGCAAACAATATTAATTTTAATCCGAGCAATATCAACGATCGAGTATAACAATAATAACAAGAAAGCAAAACCAAATCGATGTGCAAGTAAAACGTCCAACAAGGGGTTGCGTATTAATTAGAAAATATTCAAGAGAAAATATGTTTTCCAAATTTTCTTTGGAAAGGGCCTATCTTAAGAATAATCAACAACTTGTGGCATATACGATCATACTAAGTTCTTACAATCATTTGCATTATATGTTATTTCTTATAAATTGATTACTTTATAATACATTATTGGAAGGTAAAAGCCATGCTGATCATAGCAAGATTTACACCCTCGCATCATGAGCTAAAGCTGCTTGTTCACCTGTGGCTCTGTGAGTTGTGAAAGGACAATTAAATATTTTCGGGAAACACTTTCTAGAGTGAAACTGACAAGAGACCACACACCCTCTGAACATTAAGAATCATGAAGAAATACAATACCAGCCAATGTATCTTGATCGTGTAAAAAATAAACAGCTGAAGGGGAATTTTGCTGGAGTGAGTTCCTGGATTGTAATGGAAAGTTTTACCGGAATCATACAAAAACCTTCATAATATTATGTCCAAGAAAATATGTTACGTTGCCAAACAGTCAAATTAACGAAAAGCTAAAAATAATTTAAGAAATAAAAAATTATGTGACCCGAAACAAAATGTTTTAAACGGTTAGCCTCATGTCAAACGAAAGAAACCATGCTTATATTGGTCGACTTTGGAAAGCGTTTACTTGTCCCGATAGAAAGATAATATAACATCATTGAAGATATACTGTTCTGTCATATCCCACCCATCTTCTGATTGAAATCCATTTCTCTGTCTACCCCTGTAGGTTTCAAGGAACACTCACCCCTCATTAACTGCTTTCTCTTCATTTAATTCATCGCTCTTACCTCATCCAGAGAACATTGTTTGTCCCGAGGCCCCACGTTGTTTGCTCAGTTCCAACTGCCGCCGGCAGGGGCGGTGAACCCCAGTGTTTGCTTTTTCCGGATACTTGCCAGCGATAACTTGCCCTCAATTTCTTAAGTCTCTTCATGTATTGCCGCGTACAAGCACACAAACGCAAGCGCAAACGCAAACGCAAACGCAAACGCAAACGCAAACGCAAACGCAAACGCAAACGAAAACGAAAACGAAAACGAAAACGAAAACGAAAACGAAAACGAAAACGAAAACGAAAACGAAAACGAAAACGAAAACGAAAACGAAAACGAAAACGAAAACGAAAACGAAAACGAAAACGAAAACACCAACACGATTTAATTTTATTCTTTATTATTTATTTTTAATAATATGTATGGTACACTTTTACAAAATCATACATATTACTGGAAGCAAGATCGTGATCATTGGATAGGATACGCCAAAACAGTCGAGTGTACAATAGGTCTACGACTCTACTACTCGAACAGAACTTAGTCCACCCCAGCGGACAACCTTACACCTGTGTCATGGTCATAGCAACAGCATCACCGTGCTTTCCTGCTGGAGTAAAGCTCTTTCAAAATACGAGTTCTGTTAATGCGCGAAATAACTCACACGGGGAGTTCGAGTGTAGATTATTACGCTACATCCCCAAATGTCCATCCCTCTAACTATGCAAATTCGATTTTAATAAAACATCCAAATATACTGAGCAAGCATTTAAATCTAATAACATTTAATTGTAGGACTTCTCTTACGAGAATATCCCCTGGGTATATGAACAACTCGTTGGCAAACACATTTCATTTACACACTGGCTACGTTGAATGTCGGGTAACTAACCGTGTTTGCATCTTCATTACGAACAACAGGAAGTCGTGTGAACGCAATTATTTCAAAAGAAAAGTGTATGGCCCGTGAATAAGGGTTTTATTTAATAAAACCAATTTCACGCAATGCATGTCGCTTGCCTATATTTTAAACGAATAATTACAACCTAATTTTTATACCTACTGACATCACGTTTTTGTACACTAACTCAAACTTAAAACAACAAGGAAAAAGTGAGCAAATGCTTGCTTTCTAGAAAGAGCTATAAGTACTATAATGTGTATTACACAGAGGTTTGTTAAAATAGTGTTATTATTTGGAATATTTAGCTTTTATCGTATACATTCTGAGAAAATGTAGCATTTACATTCTTCTTCTTTTTCTTCTTCTTCCAGCGAAAATTCTGATGTAAGTTGTTTCTCACAGTTTAAGTTAAGAAATAATGCCATAGGTACATTTAAAATCAAAATAATATTTTTTCACTTTAAGAGTTAAACTATTTACTAAGTTAATCTCAATTGGTATGAAAATACCTTCTTTATGTAAAATTATTAAATAGAAGCGTCATTAAAAACCGATTTTCACCGATTTTGCACAATAACTTAAAAAGTTAATTTACGTTCCTCTAATTTATTGTGATAATTCTATTTATTCATTTGTGTTTCTCTCGTCTCATGTGTTTTAATTCTTTTATTTCAGTCATCTTCTTTCTTTCAATCCCTTTACTGAACTCTTTCTTGAATTGCTTGTTTTTATTACTTTATTTGTGTGTATTTCAATTTGATTCATTTTCATTTAGTTCATTTAGTTTTGATTATTTCGCATGTTGAATAAATAATATTTTCATAATATATATTCTTTTATTGCACATTGAACATTGTTGTGAGTTTTCTCCTCTTTTTTTATAATTGAAGAGAAGAATTATATTTAATTTGGAAAATTAATTTCATTAATATATTTGTAAGCTTACTGGAGCAATTTCTTAATAACACGATACAAACTGCATGATTCTCACACCGAAAATTATTACCATAAGGGGTTTATTGCCGTTAGCACAAATTTATGGTAATTTCTTAGTGGTTAATAACCAGCTGCAAAAACAATTGTATTAATTATAAGTAGAAGCTGAGAAGTGACCATGCGCAGGAAGGAGTTTCCACATAAAGAAAGAGTGTCATTATAAATAGATGAGACTGACATTAACAATTCTTCGTTCACACACATAAGAAGGCGTGACACATTTGATGGGTATGGTCAGTTGCAGAAAGATTCATGATAAGAATTGCATAATAAGTTCATGAGTTTCCTTTAATTCAAGAAGTCTTCCGCTCAATTGTTCCCAGCGGCGATCCTGACTGAAGATTTTCCAATAAGGCCAGTGCTGAGAGTCTGAGTATTGCTCTAAAGATAAGGGCTGATTCTACACTATAAGTTCCCTAGCTCGTTCGCTAACTGAACGCACTGCCGCGAGGATGCATAATAATCCGTGTGGTAGTAAATATGGCGGAAATATGTTCACCAGTCTTGTTTAATTTAATATAAAGCTTCCTGCCAATGTAATTACGAAAGTCGGGACTAACTGAAAAGCAAAGGAAAAATAATGAGAGTGCTATGCTCTGAAGCTTGGCAGCCTGCGCCTGTGACAAACAGTAAGATTTAAGATATTTTAAACACCCAGTTGTTAGCGGTAGAGCTTCAAGTCACTGTATAACCGAAGCGTCAACGAAATAAAAAAAAAACTTTGTGGTGGCATTTCTCACAAGCTTCACAAGTGCTCAATATTGGCGAGCTAATTCAATCTATATATTATATATTTTACAACTTGTTGAAAAGATTTTTCACGTTTTCACTTTTTGCAACCCATTTTTTAAATTTTCGACACTATTATTCCAGAAATGAATCATGGTTGGCTTCTTTTACTTATCTCAACTTTCCATTGAAATTATATTTCTTTCCTATTCTTCTTTTCGAGCATGAGCAATATTACAACCACTTAATTTAATTGTATATTCTTCTTTAGATTTTATTTCAATTGACTCATAAATACTGCACTAACTCGATAACACCGCATACCTAAAGGATGGCATCCTACTTTATCTGCTTTCTGTTTAATGTGTCACATTCATACATTGTGTAAGTAGGTTATACAGCAGTTTTCCTTTAATTCGGGATCTATTGCAGGGTTTCCACTTTCAAGGATTGAAAGTGTCTCAAGGATACCAGAATGTTTGGCAAATTTTTTGGGATATTCTACCATAATTAAAAATACATGAAATGTATACATTATTTTTTAATACAGTCTTAAACACAAACAACGGTTGATAATAAAAAAAGTCAGTAGCACCGGATAATAGAAATATCCCCCCCCCCCCCCATGGCGAAAACAAAAAAGGTTAATTTATATTCTAAGAAAATTCAGATTCTTATGTCCAACCTTGCATGAATCTTCGTTAAACTCTCGAAAATCAATCTGGCATAATGTATTATTGCATGGAAGCCTGAAAATTAGTATGATTCGTCATGTACGTAATAATCCGTAAAATACTAAATAGCTATGTTAAGGATTTTTCAGGATTTTTTAAGTATCTCCCAAGGATAAAAATAGTAGCTTGGTGGCCGCCCTGGTCTGTTGCGATGAATTTCTAGGGCTATTCCTCCACCACTGCTTGGCAATAGCCCACTCACTCTCACCACACCACCGAACGAGCGAGGTTATGGCTTGAAGGTTAGGGTTAAGGGGAATCCCTAGACCCAAATATGATTTCTTAAGAATGCAGTAAAAGACGTCTGAAAAGTAAGTAGAATGTAAGAGGGGCTTAATAAATGAGCGGATTATTTTTTTGAAATTTTTTTGACGGGACATAACCTCAGAATCAACAATTGTATTCAAATTACTGGAATCAGTTGCTCAAGTTCAAAATTTTTTTTTGGATTTTTGGATTTATATGGTTTGTTGCGTTGCACAATTTTTTTCGCCTGCCGGTACAATTTCAAATTTTTTACCGTTTAACGGAAAAAATCGTGCAACGCCAGAAACCATATAAAACCAATAATACTTATATTTAGGTTACAAAAAAAACCGCTGCTAAAAATTCAATTTTGAACTTGAGCAACTGATTCCAGTAATTTGAATACAATTGTTGATTCTGAGGTTATGTCCCGTCAAAAAAATTTCAAAAAAATTATCCGCTCTTTTATTAAGCCCCTCTTACATTCTACTTACTTTTCAGACGTCTTTACTGCATTCTTTAGAAATCATATTTGGGTCTAGGGATTCCCCTTAAAGGCTAAGGTTAAAGGGGGACTCATAAGTTCGAGGTTTCTTTGTGTGGCTCGTTGGTTGTTTGGTTAGAGTCTGCTTCCAATGCAAAATGTCTATGTTTGATTCCAGAAGGTTATAAACTTCTGATGCGGACTTGGGCCCAGTTCCACCAAATGTATTAATTAATCTTAAAATTAGCTAACTTTCAGTTGTTATTTATTTGAAGATTAAAAGTAGAAATATTCCATGGTTACCATGATTTAGAGTCCAGATTAATGTTGGAGGGGGACACCTCATCTACCTAACTGGAAAATAACTGAATATAGCTGGAGCTTATAATTTGGTGGAACTGGCCCGTGACGGTTGATGGCGCCGCCCGCGGAATGAATCGCATCCAACTTGTTTGATTGTTGGCCATTGTTCGCTCGTTGGAGGCGTCGGCGCCGACGAGGTTGGTTTGGTCTGCTTGAGTCCCCAACTAAAAATCAGTTATATTGCTGAGTGACTCTATAATGACAAATTTTAATGTATTTATTTATTTGCAATCGAAATTGAATTAAATATAGTCGAATTAATGATTACATACTTACCAAGTCATATACGTACAAAATCTTAGTACATTATCTGTGTCTGATACTGACAGGGAATTTATTATATTCTTAATAAAAGAAACAGTGGTCGTCTGAAATATATATTAAATTGTAGTTTATACATGCTAAATACTAAATAATATAGTATAATATTTAAATAGGCTTATACATAATACGATTGCTTGATCCACTGGCAGTTTATAGAACATTCATAGAACATTCATACGGATATCAAACAGAGTTTGCAATGCTATTTGTATTTGATATGCGCGTGTATTTAGTGTAAAACATATTGTTAAAAAAAATGTGTATTTGTTTTCGCTTCGTTCAATCCAAGTATGCTGCATACAGCGAAATTATTATAGCCTAGGGTGAAATATTTATTTTTGCAATGTTTTAATTTTATAGGTGTACTAGAAATAATAACAATTTTATATAGCTCACTTTGTTGCCATCAAATACTTCTCTAATGTAAACCAAAATGTAATATGTTTAATGCTCAACCGTTAGGACATAATGCGCACTCTAGCCTAGGGGATGTTGGGAGGAAAGTCCCATGCTGGGTTTAATGTTTAGCCTCCAACAATGTTTCACTTATCAACCCTTAGAATGCACAGCCGCTTGTTATTGTCCACGATGTGAGCATTATATAATATTGTGTAACTTTACAACAAACATTACTGAGTAAGTGGATTAAACGCGTCGTGTTTGAAAAGCTCGTCGATCGAAGGTTTTAATGTCGGGTGAGGTGATGTGAGGTAGCTAGTCGATGTTATCTGCGGGTCATATTTCATAGGGCGTGGCGGGTGTTCCGGATGAGTAGGCCCTCTACCTCGACGTGTCACCCCATCTCCACTCGAACGCATATTGCTCGTTAACGCGCTGATTAATGAGCTGTTAGCTCTTGAGGTGTATTGAACTCGACTAGGTGTAAGACGTAACAAGTGCTAACAAACAAACTGTCACTAACTAAGACAAATTGGCATTGATTCGAGCAAATTAATGTAGACTTGAGATATTCATTGGCTAACCGAATATCTCGTAAACATTAAGTAGTGTTCTCACAGAAATGCGTAAACCGTGAGTAGTTTGAATAAAATACTATCAGACAAAGACAAATGAGCCAGACTCTTGAACACAGAGACTCTTGATTCGGTACCTAACAAAAATTGTTATTTTACTGAAAATAACAACGTCAAGAGGGAAATGTTAGTGTTAATGTTAATGTAATGATACAATCTCCACTGGAGCCAAACTCCCAACGACTGACGATTTGCTCTCAAACACTCACCGGCCTTCGGGATAGTCTAGGTTTTTGGTTTACATCGTGGGCCGGGTTCGAGCTTGTTGTTGGGCGCCAGTTATGACTTTCATTTTTATTTTATCTTTTTCCCATCCGTTTTTTATATTTGGTTCATAAATTAACTGCATTTAATATCCTTTTTGAATTTTTTTACCAAAATTGTTGTGTTTTAATGCATTGTTGTTGTGATATTACTATTTCAAATATTCACTTAACCGTAGTTCATTGTTGTGTCTGCATCTATGTAATTAGATTTATTTAGTAGTCCTCCTTTGTAAATCAGTATTTTTAACTGATTTAGATAGACGTTAAATAAATAAATAAAAAAAATTGATGGTTAGGGAGCAACGCTTCCCTGTATGCATCACTTTAATGTCCGTCCGTCTGTCTGTCGTGTGTCACGTCACGCGACGATAGAAACTGAAACCACCGATTGACATGCGGTTGTTTAAATGTCTTAAAACAATTGCCCTTCAACAAGGATAATACAACATGTTTTTGTGGCCCTGGAGTCAGTGGGCGGAGCCCGAGTTACCCTCTACCATAGAGATGACACAACATGGTGGCCCTGGAGTCAGTGGACGGAGCCCGAGTTACCCTCTACCATAGAGATGACACAACATGGTGGCCCTGGAGTCAGTGGACGGAGCCCGAGTTACCCTCTACCATAGAGATGACACAACATGAGCGTGTGATATTATAAGTTTGTTATGCACTGCCGATGAGCTTCTTGGTACTTCATATGAGCCGTACTACTGCAAGTCGTGGTACATAGTAACGATGACTTGTAGATTAAACTGATAATTAATATTAGATAGAAGCTTTTACCAAATTATATACACACAGCAACATTATTTTATTTGTGTTGTGATTAAACTTAACACGTTTGACATGTGAGGTAGAAACTATTCAAGCAAGACTATTATCGACAAATTGGAATATAACTTACACACATCTCTACGAACAGAATATTTGATGAAATATTGTAACAATACAATAATTGACCATAGTTTATTACTTTTTATTTATTGGATGAGCGTAGCGAGCGAAGCGTAGATTCCATTTCATTACACTGGAGAAAAAAAATCCTAAATGTGTTTTTTTCTTTCTTTCTTTCTTTTTTTTCTGTATTTTTGTGTGTTTGTTAAAACGATTCCGGCTAAACCGATACTCCAATTGCGATGAAATTTTATAGAGGCCTTTGAAATCTCTGAACTAAGAACTGCCACGTTTTTTAGCGCAATCGAAAAATTATTTTTCATGAAAATCGCAATTTTACGATTTTTTTCGATTTTTAAAAAATTTTCTTCGACTTGTAACACCTATATGCTTTATCCGATTTTGATGATTTTTTCACAGAACCTTGATTTTATAAATTAAGATATTCGTGTGAAATTTGAGCGCAATCATAAAATTATTTCTCATAAATATGATACGTTTTTTTTCTTTTTTTAAACAGTTCTTTGACTTATAACACTTACATGCTTTATCCTATTGTAATGATTTTTTCACAGAACCTTAATTTCATGAATTAATATATTCGTGTTAAATTTGAGCGCAATCGAATAATTATTTCTTATGAAAATTGCAATTTTACGATTTTTTTCTTTTGTTAAATTACGATTAATTAAAAATTTTAAAACTTAAGTTAATTTTTTATTTAATTTAATTTTTAAAAAAATCGACTAAGTAATGATTTTTTCACAGAACAACAGAAAATCCACATGCATGCATGCACCAATTACGCTCATCCAACAACGCGCCTGAAAAAGCGTTTGCGAAGCTTCCTAGTAGTAACAATTAACAAGTAACAATAGAAACTTGACAACAATCACCTACAATGCTTTCACAAAGCACTTGCAAAGGTAAAGTTATCCCACGCAAACTAAAAACTTACAAAAAGCTCATCCATCAACGCGGCGGGACTTTAGCGTTTTCCTAGTTTACAAGAACAACACCCTCATTGACTCTGGACAGCCAATCAACAACAGAGAGAAAGCTCCACATGTGTGACGTATGCAATGAAAGATTAACAAAAAAAATTGTATCAAAAAAAAATCTTAATAGTAGAGGATCGCGATTGATTTGGATATTTTCCCGAAGAGTGTTGTTAAAAATGTGTTTCGGAACGGTAAAAATAAAGTCAAAACTAGAAATCCCACAGAATTGACAATTCACACAACAAAGATGTGACGTCGCGCAAGTGGCAGATCAACCAGAATGAAGAATGAGTATAACGTCTGTACCTGAGGACCCGGCACCATCCACCAAATGCTATATGAGTTAATATTTCGCTACCGGCACTCACAAACATGCTATTTTTGGTTAACTTTCTATTTACCCGGCACCTCCACCAACAATGCTATTCTTATGGAGTTAAAATATTTCTCGCTCTACCCGGCACCTCCACCAACAATGCTATTCTTATGGAGTTAAAACTTTTCTCACTCTACCAGCACCTCGACCAACAATGCTATTCTTATGGAGTTAAAACTTTATTTTTATTTGATTATTGGATGAGCGAAGCGAAGACTTCAATTTCACTTTTTGTGTTTTTTTTTCACTTATGTTACCCCAAGAAAAATAGCTCGGGTGTTTTGTTTTTGTTAGTTTTTTGTCTGTTTGTTCGCTCTCTACCGGGCAAACGGCATATGCGATCTTGATGAATATTGGAGGGGACCTTCGAAATCTCTAAACTTAGACATGCCACGTTTTTGGGTATAATCGATCAAATATTTCTTATGATTATCGTACTTTAACGATTTTTTTCATTTTTAAATGAGATATTTTCGTGATATTTGGCAAACGGCTACTCCGATATTGATGAAACTTTATGGGAACGTTTTAAAATCACTGAAATTATATACGTTATGATTTTAGAGACATTTGAAAAAATGTTTCTCATAGAAATCGTACTTTTACGATTTTCCCCCGGTTTTTAAGACGATATTTTCGTGATATTTGGGCCGATTCTGACCAAACGGGTGGGGCTACAACGTTCATATTTTACATTGACATAAAGATTATGGTGATGAAGTGCCTCTTGGAAGAAAAAGTTGAAAAAGTTGGTCAAAATTCATAGAAAAAAAGGTTTTAATATAAGCCTTTTACATATGTATAATTAACAAGTAATATCAAGCACCTATAGAAAAAGTAATGAGATTCCACTTAAAAACGTAATTATTGAACAGAAATATTCCAAAAAAGCTCATCCATCAACGCGACTGGGAAAAGCGTTCGCGAAGCGGCCTAGTATACTTAATTCTCTACATTTTCAGTTTAAGTTTTTATTGTCCTTTGTAAATAAGTTTTTATAACTGGATAGGAAATACAAAATAAATAAATAAAATGCTGGTCTAAATATCTTACATTGACATTTGTGTTTCACAGTCTTTAAGATTTCTACAACACAAAAATAAAACATTTAGAATTTTATGAAAAAATTAATGAAAAAATTAATTAATTGGATGAGCGTAGCGAGCGAAGCGAAGATTCCATTTCACTACACTGGAGAAAAAAATCCGGAATGTTTTTTTTTTCTTTTTTTTTGTATTTTTGTGTGTTTGTTAACACGATTCCGGCTAAACCAATACTCCGATTGCGATGAAATTTTATGGAGGCCTTCGAAATCTCTGAACTTAGAACTGCCACGTTTTTGAGCGCAATCGGAAACATTTTTCTTATAAAAAACGCATTTTACGATTTTTTTCGATTTTTTAAAAATTTCTTCGACTTATAACACTTACATGCTTTATCGATTGTAATGATTTTTAACAGAACCTTGATTTCATGAATTAAGATATTCGTGTGAAATTTGAGCGTCATCAAAAAACTATTTCTCATGAAAATCGAATTTTTACGGGTTTTTTCTTTTTTAAAACAATTCTTTGACTTTTAACACCTACATGCTTTATCCTATTGTAATGATTTTTTCATAGAACCTTAATTTTATGAATTAATATACTTGTGTTAAATTTGAGCGCAATCGAATAATTATTTCTTATGAAAATTGCAATTTTACGATTTTTTTCTTTTTTTAAAATTACGTAAAAATTGCAATTTATTAAACAAATTAAGTTAATTTTTAATTTAATTTAATTAATTGGATGAGCGTAGCGAGCGTAGCGAGCGAAGCGAAGATTCCATTTCACTACACTGGAGAAAAAAATCCGGAATGTTTTTTTTTTTTTTTTTTTTTTTTTTTTTTTTCTTTCTTTCTTTCTGTATTTTTGTCTGTTTGTTAACACGATTCCGGCTAAACCGATACTCCGATTGCGATGAAATTTCATGGAGACCTTCGAAATCTCTGAACTTAGAACTGCCACGTTTTTGAGCGCAATCGGAAAATTATTTCTCATGAAAATCGCCATTTTACGAATTTTTTCAATTTTTAAAATATTTCTTCAACTTATAACACCTACATGCTTAATTCGTTTTTAATGATTTTTTCACAAAACCCTTATTTTATGAATTAAGATATTCGTGTGAAATTTGAGCGCAATCGAAAAATTATTTCTCATGAAAATCGAAATTTTACATGTTTTTTTCTTTTTTTAAACAAGTCTTTGACTTATAACACCTACATGCTTTATCCTATTGTAATGAATTTTTCACAGAACCTTAATTTTACGAATTAATATATTCTTGTAAAATTTGAGCGCAATCGAATAATTATTTCTTATGGAAATCGCAATTTTACGATTTTTTCCTTTTTTAAAATTACGATTCATAAAAAAAATTAAAAAATAAAGTCAATTTTTTATTTAATTTAATTTAATTTAAAAAAATTATTCGACTTTGTAATAATTTTGTCACAGAACAACAGAAAATCCTCAAAACACATGGCAGCTCAATGCACCAATTACGCTCATCCAACAACGCGGCGGGACTTAAGCGTTTTCCTAGTTTAAAAAAATCTTCGATAAAATGATTTTTCCAGACAACAACGCGGCGGGACTTAAGCGTTTTCCTAGTTTAATAATTGGATGAGCGTAGCGAGCGAAGCGAAGATTCCATTTCACTACACTGGAGAAAATCCGGATTGTTTTTTTCTGTATTTTTGTGAGTTTGTTAACACGATTCCGGCTAAACCGATACTTCAATTGCGATGAAATTTTGTGGGGACCTTTGAAATCTCTAAATTAGAACTGCCACGTACGAAAAAATCGATCGCATAATTATTTCTCATGAAAATTGCAATTTTACGATTTTTTTCATTTTCTTGTTTTTTGTTTTCTGTTTGTATTCTTGTGTGTTTGTTAACACGATTCCGGCTAAACCGATACTCCAATTGCGATGAAATTTTCAGGAGACCTTTGAAATCTTTGAACTTAGAACTGCCACGTTTTTTTAGCGCCATAGAAAAATTATTTCTCATTAAAATCGCAATTTTACGTTTTTTCGATTTTCTTGTTTTATTTTCCGTTTGTATTTTTGTGTGTTTGTTAACACGATTCTGGCTAAACCGATCTCCAATTGTGATGAATTTTTTTGGAGACCTTTGAAATATCTGAACTTAGACCTGCCACGTTTTTGAGTTAGCAATCGACGAAATATTTCTTATGAATATCGTACTTTTACGATTTTTTTCGTTTTTTAGTGCGATGTTTTCGTGACATTAGGGCCGATTCTGACCAGACGGGTGGGGCTACAACGTTCATATTTTACATGGACATTAAGGTAATAGTGATGTATTGCTTTCTGAAAGAAAAATTTGAAAACGTTTGCTAGAATCCAAGGAATAAAGGTTTTAATATGGGTTTTTTGAGGTTTATAATAACAATTAACAGGTAACAATAGAAACTTGACAACAATCACCTACAATGCATTCACAAAGCACTTGCAAAGAAAAAGTGGTCCCACGCAAACTAAAAACTTACAAAAACGCTCATCATCAACTCGCGGGACTTTAGCGTTTTTCCTAGTGAGTTTAAAATGCATAATTGCTGCGGGGATGCTGTCAAGACATTTGATTTATATAGCAAATTTTAATTGAAAGGCATTGTTAAATCTTCCAAAACTGGTTTTATCGATGCTAGCTGGCTCTGGCTGTCTATGATTGAACACAACTGACATGTGTAATCAGTACAAGTGTAATACAAACGGAGGCCATATCCTTTCTCTGGCTTAAGTGTATCTTTAATACTCTCTCTTCCTTAAATAAATCTCGTGACTTTCCTCTTAGCCATCCAGTTCATTTGTGTTGTATGCTTGTCGGGCGGAAGTGGATGTAGCACGACTGCTTCCGGTAGGGAACCAACCCGTTTCCTTTGCGTTGTGTATTCAATCCCTTAAAGCCCTGGCCCGTCCCATCCCATCTCATCTCATCGTCCATGCCCAAGCGGTTTGCTGACCGGCCGGCCGACAGATTAACGTTTTCTTGTTATTATTGAAGGCACACACAGTACACAGTAACTTTTCTGTTTGATGAATCGCACGAGATTGCCTACTAAAGCGCACGAAGAGTTAAACGTTCACATGTGAATCGAGAACCGTATTGATAGACTATAGAGACAGGTTACTGTCACACCAGAGACCGAGGTTAACTCTTGGCAATCAATTCTCTCTCACGAGGCTGTCTTCAATATCGTTCGTGAAATACTAATAGTTTTGCTTAAATGTTACACGACTACTGTGACTGGTGGGATGTTGGCTGTAAATGTGAACATGGTTTAGTGAAAATCGGTTATAATTAATATTAAGGCTATTGTACTACCTCTGGCCGATAATTTGAAAGTCGAAGAAACATGTCTGAAAAGTTTGCTGAATGAAAGAAGGCCTTTAAAATAATAGAAAAAAAAAATTGTGAAATTTTTTTGGGCTGGACATAACCTCACTTTTGGAAATTATATTTAGATTTTTTGACAAAAGTGTAGCATACAAGACTTCGTTCAAATTAAATTTTGAGAATCGGTTTTCTGGCCATAGTTTCTACACACCTTCAGCTATTCCTTGACTATAGCTAAAATAGTTTTCTTGAAATAACAGTTGGAGTTGGTGTACGAATTTTTTGTCAAACGGTACAAAACTCGTATTGTACCGTTGACAAAAAAAATTCGTCCACCAACTGTTATTTTCAGAAAACTATTTTAGCTATAGTCAAGAATAGCTAAAGGTGTGTAAAAACTATGGCCAGAAAAACGATTCTCAAAATTTAATTTTGAACGAGTCTTGTATGCTACACTTTTGTCAAAAAATCTTAATATAATTTCCAAAAGTGAGGTTATGTCCCGCCAAAAAAAATCACAATTTTTTTTCTGTTATTTTAAAGGCCTTCTTTCATTCAGCAAACTTTTCAGACATGTTTCTTCGACTTTCAAATTATCGGCCAGAGGTAGTACTATATAGCCTTAACATTTAAAATATCTGTCATCTGTGCAAATATGAAGTTAGTAGCTCGAGACATTTCTTCGAGAACTCTAAGTTTAATCCATGGGTGGGAAATATATTTTTCGACTATCTGGTTAATGAAATAATATCTTTGTTATCCTGATCAGACATTGTTCGGCCACGGCTGGGATCTATTGTTGATCTCTTCAATTTCCTTTCGGACGTAGTCTACGTTTTTTTTTTTTAATAATGCGAGTGACATATGACGTGTGTGTATTGTGTAAGCAACTTACAAACTTATTATTATAATAAAATTATTTTCTAAGTTTGTAAGTTGCTTACACACACACGTCATATGTCATTCGCATTATTTTAAAAAAAAAAGTAGACTACGTCCTTCAAGAAATTGGTTAGGAAAATATGATGTGATAATAAAGTAAAGCAAATAAGCATAAAAAACAAACGTGATGTTTATTTGTGTCGAAAAATTTCTCTTTTAACCAAACCCTAACAAACAATATTGCCCGATACTTACATTTTTAGGGCACGGCTATCGCGACCTTGTTTGAAGAAGAAGTTTAAAGTTTGAAATCATAACCTGCATAAATGTGATTTCCTTAACTAATCTCATCATTATTTTACTAAACATGTGCATCTTACCTTCGATGCTTACAAGTTATACGATATATCACACAAATATGGTAGTAAATATTACATTTTATGTGAATTTAAAAGCATTTTTAAATTTTGGTGGAGGTGCCGGGTACGTTTAAGGTTTTGTTGCATTTGTTTTGCACAAATACACTGTTCAAATGAATAAAATAATCTACGAATATATGATGAAGTACAAAAAGACAAGTTATTATTTGGTTAACGGAAGGTGGGAAGGGGGGCGGGATTGTCTCGTCATAAACCTCGTTTCATCATATTTTGTTTTCCCCGTATAGTTTGTGGTGCAAAAAATGCTATTTAACAGTATTAATAAATAAAAAATGCATTGAGCTTTTGTGTCTAGTATTTGGTATGCAGGTGTGTACATATTGATTGATAACAATGTAAACAACACTGTATTCGTTCATATTTACACAGCGAATACAACGATCTCGATATCATTAATAGGGAAACATGCTGTCGTAGGTTATTAATTTATGGATTAATTTATATATGATAAAAAGAAAAATACTGTACTGTAAAATGATGATAATAAAACAGTTAATTTAATCTCCAACAATTTTTAAAAACTATAACGACATTGCAGCAAAGAACATGAAAAGTAATATATACATATTTGGAATTAAGAGTTTTAGCATGTGTGCCCGAACCATTCATGCACAACAATAACATTCAATAACTGACAACTCAGGTAACAATTGAGACAACGTTTACAGAAGGCATGTCGATTTGGGTATATTTAATTTATAACTAATAAATATGCATCGTTGACTGTCTTATTGATAGATACTTCGCATGCAACTGATTCGTCGGACGAGTTTTAACCTAAATCTACTTATACTGGTCTAAATTAAAACATTTATTCAATGCAGTCTTGTAACTTAGCCATACTGAAAAAAGTTCCGAGGCAATACCTCACGACCACTCTTATAAATACGGAAAATAAATTGAGCACACACTATTGACCGATGAGAGCTGAGCTGTGTATGTATATCCAATCCAACCAAATACAAAAATTTGTAAAAAAAAAAAAAACGGCAGCCAAGCTCTCCTTCAAAAGTCTCCGGCTGTGAATGCTGTGAGATATAGAAGTTGAGCCAAGCTTTTTATTCTTTCTCCCTAGTTTCGCTTTTAAAATAAGTAAGATCATTTCGCCTGTTGACGAGCGCCAAGCCAACGATTTTTGTGGTAAAAAAGTAAAATTTTTAAACTCGAAATCATAAAAAAATGGCTTGGCCATGAACCAAATTCAATGGCCAAGGCAATTTTTTTTATGATTTCGAGTTTAAAAATTTTACTTTTTTACCACAAAAATCGTTGGCTTGGCGCTCGTCAACAGGCAAATGATCTTACTTATTTTAAAAGCGAAACTAGGGAGAAAGAATAAAAAGCTTGCTCAACTTCTATATCTCACAGCATTCACAGCCGGAGACTTTTGAAGGAGAGCTTGGCTGCCGTTTTTTTTACAAATTTTTGTATTTGGTTGGATATTACATCTTTTTGTGTTCGTTCGCTATCAAGTGTGAATGATTAAATTTGTTTGAGTTCAAAGTTGTTTTTTTTACATTTTTGGGCCCACGGTCCCCCAAAGATACCCCTTAAATAAATAAATAAATTTTTATTTACAGACTACCCACTCAGTTATATAACTGATTTTCAGTGGGGGACTTTAAATCAAAGCGACCAAGCCAACCCTGCAGGCCCCGACGCAATCGACGAGTGAGCGATAACCAACCAAAGATCGATATTTTTAATAGGAAATATATCAATCAGTGGTATGGACAGTGCGAACACCGCGGATCAACGCCAGAATCAACAAGGCCGATTCAGAACAACTCTGAAATTTATTATGTGCTTCGTTGCTAGGACGGCTCCAAAGTCACCGTTTACAAACTCCTAAGACAAGAACTGATAGACTTAAGTCCAAATCAGAAGTTAAAAAACTTCTGACTTGAGCGGGAATCGAACCCTGGCCCTTCTGCATTGGAAGCAGATACGCTAACAACAAGACCAACGCACTAGCATAAGCACTAGATATTTATTAATGGTTAAGAGCATGTTTAATTTCAAGCTTGTATACAAATTACTACGCCTGAGTAATTACGCGTTTTGATTTTGCTAGGACGGCTCCAAAGTCACCGTTTACAAACTCCTAAGACAAGAACTGATAGACTTAAGTCCAAATCAGAAGTTAAAAAACTTCTGACTTTAGCGGGAATCGAACCCTGGCCCGTCTGCATTGGAGGCCGATAGACAACAGACCAACGCACTAGCATAAGTTCTAGATATTTATAATGGTTAAGAGCATGTTTAATTTCAAGCTTGTATACAAATTACTACGCCTGAGTAATTACGCGTTTTGATTTTGCTAGGACGGCTCCAAAGTCACCGTTTACAAACTCCTAAGACAAGAACTGATAGACTTAAGTCCAAATCAGAAGTTAAAAAACTTCTGACTTTAGCGGGAATCGAACCCTGGCCCTTCTGCATTGGAAGCAGATACGCTAATCACCAGTCCAACGCACTAGGATAAGCGCTCTCGATATTTATAATGGTTAAGAGCATGTTTAATTTCAAGCTTGTACAAATTACTACGCCTGAGTAATTACGCGTTTTTGATTTTGATTTTGATTTTGATTTTGATTTTCCCCGGTCCGAATTGCCCGGTTTTTGTTATATGAGGTACATCTGAGTGTGGCCCTTTGTTCAAAGTTCTAAGATGAACCGTTTTCTCGGTATAGCGTATTATTCATAAGAGTACGGAATTACCTACTTTTGATAATTTTGTTTTTTTTCCGGTACCCGTTAACCAATTTTGCTTTCCATATTCAAAAGTGATAAAGAATGAGAGATATCAAAATGTATTCCACGTTTGAAACATCTCAGTTGTAGCGTTTTCTTTGAATGATTCATTTCTTAAAGTTCAGATATGTTTTTTGTCATTTTTGGGCCCATGGTCATCCCAAATTTAGCCCCTTGTGTTTTGGACGCAAGATATTTATAATGGTTAATAGCATGTTAAATTTCAAGTTTGTACAAATTACCACGCCTTGGTAATTACGCGTTTTGATTATCATCCAAATTTTGATTTTCTCCGGTCCCTGTTACCCGATTTTGGTTTTGAAAGCAAAAGGCACTGCGTCTGAAATATACCTAAGTGTGGTCCAAGTTTTATAGTTCAAAGATTTACCGTTTTCTCTGTAGGCTAAAGAAATCTCCCGCGAGAACTGCCACCCACCCACCCACCCAGCCAGCTTTAAGGAATTTGACGATGTTGAGAGCCTTTTTTAACACAGAACGAGTTGTCGGATCGGGTTGATTTTTTTTTGGTATGTCATGGACCACATACCAGGTCATATACCGAGTTTCAAGATTGTAACTCTTTCGGGGCGGCGTGTGCAGATAGCTGAAAACCCCCCAACTCTTGTAGGTGTATATAGGGCCGGAGTTCGGTGTCGCCTAAGCATCGCATCGCTTGTCTGCCGGGCGACGACCGTCGCCCTAGATTGCAGAGTGGTTGTGAGATATTGCATCGGAATCATTTCAGTATGGCTAAGTTATACTAGACTGTAATATCCTTTGTTTTGTAAAATAACATTATGGAGTGGATATTGCTCCATGCTGACAATAATGTGTTTCGCGACATTATATTTGCTTCCATCCACTCGCAATCTAACCACTAATGAATTTAGGTATTTTATACATCAATTTCACAGCAGAGACGAGAAATATTCCCAAGCGATAAAAGCATACATTAAAAAGCCATGAATGACGGTAAATCTACTTAAAACCAATAATCCGGATTAAAATTTAATTCGCTTTATTATTCGTAATAAGCTTATAATTATGAGCTTTGCGCATGTGGTCTACTAATCATATTTTCCGATAGTTAAATTAGCTGATTTCACTTCAAACTATTTCCAGAATTTCTTTATACAACTTTACATGACAAGCAGTTAAGTGTTTGGGAATATCTGAGTTCATGAACGAAATATATTGCCTCCCGAGATACTTTTTTATTCACAATGAAATTGGAAATCTAGTATCCCATTTCTGTATTGATACAACCTGTCACTTCGTATATACCATTTAGAGTGGAAGGGAACATCAATTTGTGAGCGGATAAAACTCGAGGCAGACGTCGCGAGATAAAACGATGTACAACTCTATTGGGTGGTAATCAGAAGAGTCGGAAAACAATGATAAATCGCGGCGGCTTTGTAATGTCGTGACCAGCGGAGTGTTCTATGTATGCAAAACAGGTTGGTGGAGCTGAATCCGTGCATTGTACAAGGACAAAACAAACTACTTGCAGACGGGGATGACGTTATAGCCTTGTTCAGATATTGATTAGGATAATAAATATTGTAGATAAAATTTTAAATAAATCATCATTTAGTGAAACGTTTCTATAGTTTAAAGATTTACAAATGACAGTCTACGTTAGGGGTAGGTGGACCAACGAACAGTATTCATATTCATATTTATTAAGGAATGAATATATAATCTATTACCGGTATACATATTATTATATTATACAATTCGTATAATCCTGTTTCTTCGATTAACATTTTTTTACACAACCTTGATTAAATCAAATTTACAAAAATGATAAACCTTAATATATAATTAAATATGAAAATGAAAATGAAACCAAAATGCAAAACTTTCAAGTACTCATCTAGAGAATGATAGTATGCCTTTTGTCTTAGAATATCTGTAAGGCTAACGTCTGAGATTGCCAATATTAGTTATTAGTAAATCTTTCGGGGAATTCATTATAAAGATAGGGTTGGGTAAGGTTTGTTATTTGTTAGGTAAATTTACCAAGTTTTCCGTAGTTTGCAATTTTTATAAAAATTACCAAATTGAAATTGAAAAAATACAACACACGAGTTCGAGGAAATGTATCTTTAGTCGGAATTAAGTTTGAGTGCAAACCTTGTTACTCCGTTTAAGATTGATCTACCTGTGTCCTGTTCTAGCTATTTTGAAAAAAATTCCGAAATCTAAAACTAACATTTATAACGACCCAGGTTTATAATGTGTTTCATCCTTTTCTAAGTATATTGAAACAAGTTGCTTGTACGGTCAAGGGAAATCTCACAACATTATAGCCACCTCTGCCGGCAAACCGCTACATGATGCCTAATTATCACTGTGGTAAAATCAATGTAAATCTCTGGATTCCTCCGCGAACCGACAGGAGACAAACACAATGTACAAATAGGAATTTAATTCTATTTTATTGCCCTCGGCTCGGGCATCGCGGGCACGGGGCTGCAGCGTCGCCCCTGACAGGGCAACGCGCGCGAGAAGAGCGGCGAAACCGCGGACGAGCGAATGCCCCGCAGGAAATATCAACAACAAGCAATTTATTTTCGAGACGGATTCCTCTCCACGTTCCACGCTCGACATCATATTCACGGATTTCCAATAGTGGTTGCATCTAGTCGTACAATTTTGTTTTTATAAAACTAGAAAATATCCAAGGAATATCGAACAGTGTTTAAGCACCCGGAGCAGAATTTAAAGCGTGTTTGCTTTAGTAGTAATTGTGTTCGGTGGTAAAGAAAGTCTTCAGTTTACACTCCAGATAAAATCAACTCAAGATTTATACACAACACAATTTCTATGTAGATTAAGCGTACTTCACCTTTTCAACCTTTTTTTTTAATTCGCAAAGGAACCATAAAATGTGTGCACAATGTTTTAGCTTTGCTTTCCTTATAAGTTACCGTCTTGCATATCTCAAATTTTAACCTTATTCGACAAATAATATATTGTTTTCGACTGAAGGCCAAATAGGCCAAGCAATGAACGACCATTTGTCACGATTGAGAACAAAATTCCAGGCAAGCTGAATTTGTCCACAGACCTAGAAAGTGTCCTTGATAAAGAAGAAAAAGTCCTCAAAAATCGGTCTGAAGCGTTAAGACCGTTCCAGCCGCTGGTGGTATATCCCAAAATATTTGTAATTTCTTCGTTATTTTGTTTATATTTGTATTTGGTGATATAAAAGTTTAAGTTAATTTTAACGAAATCCAAACGTTGTAGATGGCCAAAATTCACCAAATATATTAACGTTATTATCAAAATAATAGGAGTTCCAGTGGCCTAAGGTCTAAACATACATCCGTACGTCATAATAATAGTCGTTCATCTCGGTCGAAAGTTGGGCTCAACTTGGGGGGCAAGGGCTAACCCATACAATTCGGTTCTACACATCTCGGAGCATGTATTGTTGTATAATTGAAGGAAAAATTTCACTGCTAACAATACGTCACGACGCTTCAAAGATGGCCGACGCTTCATTTCTAACGCCGCACATTGACTTACTAAAACCAAATTAAATGTTAGAAAAATAATTTCAGACACTTCATGTTACTTGCATTCGATTTGTAAGAAAATTTACAACAATACAAATGCAATTTAAATATAAATACAACAATGGAATAGTCAGTTATAGGTCGATATAGACCTCGTGAACCCACTTTTTCCTAACTACGCATTGATTTACGGACATCTCTAGTGTACAATATAAATCGGAAAATTTTGAAAAAAATCTCTAATGTATGTTATCATATTGGCAACAAGATGGCTATAACAGAATTTGTATATAATAGGATTTTCTAACCTCAAATAATAACAAACTAAATTGCGTGTATTCTCATTCTCATTAAATACCCTGTGATTTGCACATATAGTGCAGTCCCTAGCCATAAGACCAGTAGAAAATTCGACCTGGATGAATTTTATCTTCTGATCCTGTTAGAGTGTATCTTAAGGATATAAAAAATCTTGGGTAGACACCTGTCGTTCCGGGCCTTAGTTTTTTACGACGCCATCTTCTTTTGGGCATATACATAAAGTACACGCTCTTGGTTTTCATTCATTTCCTATGCTTTTTATTTCAGCTGTAACAAATCTGAAGTAGTATTTGGCTTCTCTATGAAATTATTAAATAATGATGTAAATTTGGTCATCCTGGGAACATAATGCAGGATTATTTATAGAAAATTACATATTATTAGTCACGCAGATAAGTGATACGGATTGTTTGTTTATGATAGACATATTACATTTGGCACACGATATTAGGAATGTAACTGGAAAATGATTTGAATGTAGGGCTATCTCATAATTGTCCCACGACACCAAAAGAGGCCATTTACAAGATGGCGGCGAAACATATTGTTTTTTTGGGTTGTTTTAAATATGGCGATTGAATGTTGAAATTTGGTAAATACATAGAACATGCCATTGAAAAATGACTTTTGAATAGAGTCATATCAAACGAACAGAGTGGCACCAATGGCGGCTTTTTAAAAGATGGCCCACGAAAATTGAATGATATAATCTTGTAATTAGGTACACACGTAGGGCACGCCATTGAAAAATTACGTTTCATGTGTTATATCAATTCAATACTTTTTCGAAACAATGTAGTATATTGATCGGCTTCTGCATATTATCTACATTAATTGCCATGGCATTAAAAACTAGTAATAATACGATACTTATAACAATACACGTATTTTTCGTACATTGAAAGGCAATTGACTAGTTTCTATAACACATAATCTTGTAAATGAATTTTCATTTTAAAATATGAAAATGGAAATGCTGTATTCCCATTTAAGTTCGTGTAATTAATTTCTCGTTTGTAAAAGGCGATAGCCCGGTAGATGACGGTTATTGGTTCAAAATTTGGTTGCTCAAAATTTATCCGTTTGGGAGTATAACAAGGTGAAGATAAAAATAAAGTTTTATCTGTTACGAACCATCAATAAAATAATGTATTGCATTTAGCAGCATAAATGCTTTTTTAATATATTTATTTATTTAACGTCTATCCATTCGGTTGAAAAACTGATTTTCTAAGAAGAACTAAATAATCTAATTACATAAATACAGACACAACAATAATCTACAGTTAAGTAAATATTTGAAATAGTAATATTACAACCAAAGTGAATTTAAACACAACAATTTTGTAACAAATAAAAAGGATATTAAATGCAATTAATTAATGGATCAGATATAAAAAAATGTGGGGTTAAAGAAAAAAGAAGAGAAAGAAAACGAAAGGAAAAAATAAAGAAAAAAATTAAATAATAAAAACGAAAAGAAAAAACTGATGTACATGAACTCGAAAAAGCATGGTCTTCAATTTATTTTCTCATGATCTTCTACATTTTTTAACTGTGTCCTATTCATTCATTCAAAATACAACCTATCACATGAAACTATAACTTGGTCAACTTTTGGCAACCGTTTGGCTGCTTTTTAACGACCTCTTGGTAGCCTAGTGGCAACCAATTGGTGTATTTGTTGGCAATTACTTGATGTTTTCTTGGTTGTCTTACATACGTGTTGCCAAATGGTTACCGAGAGGTAGTATTTGACACAAAGACTTGTTGGCTTACTTTAAGCTTCTTCTGGCGACTATACTGGGTGAACTTGTTGGTTTCTTGTTTGATAATTTTAAGTAACCTATTAGCTGAGTGTTGACTGCTTGTTTTCCTTTTGGTAACCAGTTGGATTGATTGGATATTGGTTAACGTCTCTATTAATGCACTTTGGCTATTCGAGACGATGAGTGGTGATAAATGAGGATTAAGTAGGAACATAAGGAAGGAGGGGAAAACCGGTACCGGCATTAAGCCTACTCCTTTCGAAAAGTACCAAGGGGACCAACGGTGGTGTAACCTTGACAGTCATACAGGGGTAACCAATTGGAAACCTTCTGAGATCTATCAGGCATACGCAACTATCATATCGGGATTAAACTTGAAATAAGTAATCTAATAGTAAAAGGCCAGTTCTTCAAGCAATTTGCAGGTTTTTCTCTTACGGTTTCATCATAGCTTGCAAAATGGCGAAATGGATGCCGTTGGTGTCACAGTGCAGATGTAACTTGCTGTACACATTAAACACTTTTCTTCCAATGACGTGCTCCAAAAGTGAACCAAATTTAAATATTATATTGCTCATTTTAGAAGATGTTTTATTGAAGCTGAATTCAACTCAGTATAGGTGGGTAGGGAGCTAATGGCTGGCTTGCTAAAACTGAAATTAGAAATGGTAATAGCTAATTCTGTGTTTATGTTTGTGGGTCCCAAACGGATAAATTTTGAGCAACCAAATTTTGCACCAATAACCGTCATCTACCGGGCTATCGCCTTTTACAAACGAGAAATTAATTACACGAACTTAAATGGGAATACAGCATTTCCATTTTCATATTTTAAAATGAAAATTCATTTACAAGATTATGTGTTATAGAAACTAGTCAATTGCCTTTCAATGTACGAAAAATACGTGTATTGTTATAAGTATCGTATTATTACTAGTTTTTAATGCCATGGCAATTAATGTAGATAATATGCAGAAGCCGATCAATATACTACATTGTTTCGAAAAAGTATTGAATTGATATAACACATGAAACGTAATTTTTCAATGGCGTGCCCTACGTGTGTACCTAATTACAAGATTATATCATTCAATTTTCGTGGGCCATCTTTTAAAATGGACGCCATTGGTGCCACTCTGTTAGTTTGATATGACCCTATTCAAAAGTCATTTTTCAATGGCATGTTCTAACCAAATTTCAACATTCAATCTCCATATTTAAACAAAAATTAAAATGTTTTGCCGCCATCTTGTAAATGGCCTCTTTTGGTGTCGTGGGACAATTATGAGATAGCCCTACATTCAAATCATTTTCCAGTTACATTCCTAATATCGTGTGCCAAATGTAATATGTCTATCATAAACGAACAATCCGTATCACTTATCTGCATGACTAATAATATGTAATTTTCTATAAATAATCCCATTATGTTCCCAGGATGACCAAATTTATATCATTTATTTAATAATTTCATAGAGAATCCAAATACTACTTCAGATTTGTTACAGCTGAAATAAAAAGCATAGGAAATGAATGAAAACCAAGAGCGTGTACTATATGTATATGCCCAAAAGAAGATGGCGTCGTAAAAAACTTAGGCCCGGAACGACAGGTGTCTATCCAAGATTTTTTCTATCCTTAAGATACATTCTAACAGGATCAGAAGATAAAATCCATCCAGGTCGAAATTTCTACTGGTCTTATGGCTAGGGACTGCACTATATGTGCAAATCACAGGGTATTTAATGAGAATGAGAATACACGCAATTTAGTTTTGTTATTATTTGAGGTTAGAAAATCCTAATATATACAAATTCTGTTATAGCCATCTTGTTGCCAATATGATAACACACATTAGTGATTTTTTTCAAAATTTTTCGGATTTATATTGTACACTTGAGATGTCCGTAAATCAATGCGTAGTTAGGAAAAAGTGGGTTCACGAGGTCTATTTCGACCTATAACTGACTATTCCATTGTTTTATTTTTATTTAAATTGCATTTGTATTGTTGTAAATTTTCTTACAAATCGAATGCAAGTAACATTAAGTGTCTTCAATTATTTTTCTAACATTTATTTTGGTTTTAGTAAGTCAATGTGCGGCGTTAGAAATGAAGCGTCGGCCATCTTTAAAGCGTCGTGACGTATTGTTAGCAGTTAAATTTTTCCTTCAAATATATAACAATACATGCTCCGTGATGTGTAGAACCGAATTGTATGGGTTAGCCCTTGCCCCCCAAGTTGAGCCCATTTTAGGCCTTTTCGCCGTCGAGATGAACGACTATAAGTCCATATACTACAGGGTTCAATCTCCGTGCGAGAGAGAGAGAGAGAGAGAGAGAGAGAGAGAGAGAGAAAGAGAGAGAGTGAGGATTTGATAATGTTTGTTGTAAATTATTATTTGACTTTTTCTTTGAAATTATTTCGTGCAGTAGTATTTTAAGAATTCTGAGCGAAACTGTTAGGTTGTGCATTATTCACATAACAAAAGTCCAATGCACTTCAAGAACGACAAAACATAGTATTCAGCGTTGGGATTTGTAACAGAGAATGAATGTGCATAATCCCTTGTGGTGTGTGGAAGTCAAATAAAAGTCAATTCTCTGTTCTAATAAAAGGTACATATCAACTAACGTGCTTTCAACTTGCGACCGACGGGTTTCGTCACAGGATGTGAACTTTTTTAATTGTGAGTTTTTCCCCCATTCAGGTTTCCTGGGCTTTTGTTGAATATTTACTTTCTAGCAGTGTGGAGTTTCAGACTCAACTGGCACACAACCACACAACTATGTTTTTAAATAATATGCTTCTTCACAAGTTTATTTTTACTCATTCTCTTGAAATTGGAAACATTCACAAACGATATATAAAATGGCTATGTCGTATGAATAACCATCGTAAAATACATTTTTAAAATAGTTTCGAATTATATGGAGTGGCATTCATACCCTACGCTATTTATTTTCATAAAAAATAATAAATTCAATCTAGATTGTAGTAATGGCAGACCATTTGGTAATGGTTGACCACAAGGGGCCCCAATAATTTTAATAATCCGTATAATTTTTTACAAAGTACATATTTTTTATCTACATAAAATCACAAATACGACAAACAACAAGTATGTTACCAACTGAGCGATTTAATTTGTGACTAGGTGGTTCTATAATTGGATGAGCGTAGCGAGCGTAGCGAGCGAAGCGAAGATTCCATTTCACTACACTGGAGAAAAAAATCCGGAATGTTTTTTTTTTTTTTTTTTTTTTTTTTCTTTCTTTTTTTTTTGTATTTTTGTGTGTCTGTGAACACGATTCCGGCTAAACCAATACTCCAATTGCGATGAAATTTTATGGAGGTCTATAAAATCTCTGAACGAAGAAACTGCACGGAGGGAAAAATCGATCAAAAAATTATTTCTCATGAAAATCGCAATTTTACGATTTTTTTCGATTTTTTACGATTTAAGAAAAATTCTTGCGACTTATAACATCTACATGCTTTATCCGATTGTAACGATTTTTTCACAGAACCTTAATTTTATGAATTAATATATTCGTGTGAAATTTTTAGCGCAATCGAAAAATTATTTCTTATGAAAATCGCAATTTTCCGATTTTTTAAATTTTTAAAACATTCTTCGACCTTATAACACACATGCTTTA
Source organism: Sweltsa coloradensis (assembly GCA_024449915.1). Classification (NCBI taxonomy): domain Eukaryota; kingdom Metazoa; phylum Arthropoda; class Insecta; order Plecoptera; family Chloroperlidae; genus Sweltsa; species Sweltsa coloradensis. The sequence goes on along the minus strand of JAMZAV010003981.1, from coordinate 14,076 downwards.
TCCCATTGTAATGATTTTTTTTTTACACACAAAGGGGGGGGGGCACCTTATTTTATAATTAATATATTCGTGGTGAAATTTGAGCGCAAATCGAAATCATTTCTCATGATAATCTGCAATTTTAAAACGAATTTTTTCAATTTTTAACAATTTTCTTACAGGGGGACGAATAAACCTACATGCTTTATCCGATGTAATGATTTTTTCAACAGAACTTTAATTTTATAATAATATTTTCGTGAAAAATTTGAGCGTAATCGAAAAATTATCTATTAAAAAAATAATCGCAATTTAACGCGTTTCGTTTAAAAAAATTTACGCTCATCATCCAGCGCGGACTTAAGCGTTTCTAAGTAATGTTAGTTTTTATAACACCATGTACAGTACTTACATAGGGGGGGGGACAATAATTCGTAATTTTCATAAGCACCTATGAACCCGACTTTTAAGGAGAGAGTTGTGGGTGTGGACTAAGCATTGTTTCCGGCGCATTCCTATCGCCATAAAATCACCTTATGGATGCCGTACAGCCTCATTATAGCAGATTGTCCACATTTATTGTATAAACCGTCAGGAATGTATACATGTTTGATGTTCTTTCACCATTGGTATAATCTTAGATAATAAGTTATCATTCAAAATCCATATTAATTACATGGTATCAAAAATTAGTAGAAGGTAGGTTTATATAAGGAGAATTGGTCATCATCCTGCCGTCCATGGTCCTAAAATTTAACTTATAAGACAATTGTTCACCACATTTCGATTTCTGTTCAACAATTTTTTATCAAGCTTTTAACCTGGATTTGACAGACTGAGAAATTACAAAAAGAGGTATGGCGAAGCTATTAATGTAATCGTTATGTTTCAATAAACGACAATGTTGAACACTCTTCCATTGATAAATGTTAAAGAACAAATACAGCTTAATGCATGTTATTTATTTTTAAGATCCATCATAACTTGTTGCCAAATTACTAGGATTTGCAATTAAAGCCAATATCATCAGTTCACGAACATAAGCACAAGAGCAGCTAGAACTGGTTACTATTTGAAAGGTTTGCAAACAAGAGTTAGCTAGTAGATCAATTTTTGAGGTGCCGGTATGCGGGCAATTTAACAACTTACCTTCTGTATTTATGGATGAGCGTAGCGAGCTAAGTCGAAGATTCCATTTCACTACACTGGGAGAAAAAAATCCGGAATGTTTTTTTTTCTTTTTTTTGTATTTTGTGTGTCTTGTGTACACGATTTCCGCTAAACCAATACTCCCATTGCAATGAAATTTTATGGAGGTCTATGGATTCCTCTGAACGAAGAACTGCCACGGAGGGAAAATCGATCGAAAATTATTCTCATGACAATCGCAATTTTTACGAAATTTTTTTTTTTCGATTTTTAAAAAATTCTTTCGACTTATAAGCATCCACATGCTTACTTCGATTGTAATGATTCTTTTACAGAACCTAAAAAAAGTTTATGAATTAATATATTCGTTTGAAATTTGTGCGCAATCGAAAAATTATTTCTTATAATGCAAATCGCAATTTTGAACGATTTTTTAAATTTTTAAAAACATTCTTCGACTTATACACCTAGGCCTACATGCTTTATCCCATTGTAATGATGTTTTTCACAGAACCTTTAATTTTATGCATTATATATTTCGTGTGAAATTTGAGCGCAATCGAAAATCTTTTCTCAATGATGAATTCGCAATTTTAGCGATTTTTTTTCAATTTTTAACAATTTCTTCGACGAATAAACCCTACATGCTTTATCTCCGTTGTAAAATGATTTTTTTCACAGAACTATTAATTTTATGAATTCATTTTATTCGTGTGAAATTTGAGCGTAATCGAAAAATTATCTATTTAGAAAATCGCAATTTTACGCTTTTTTTTCGTTTAAAACAATTACGCTCATCCATCAACGCGGGCGGGACTTAAGCGTTTTTCTCTAAAGTTTTATTTCCTTAATGTTTGCAGATTTAAAAGAAATTATCTCTTGCATAGAGCTCAGTCTCAGCAATGTCATTTATATAAATAGAATACTTATAATATTATTTGATATTTAATTTTATTTTTGGGTATAGGCTTCCAGACTAGAAATCAAAATATTGTACTGATATCTAGTCACGATCACGCCTATCTACTGTACGGGAAATATTGTAATGTAATATGTGTGTTAATATGTGAAATATGTTAAGGTATTGCATAGCTGTTGCAGCTAATGGAGAATTATTATTATTATTATTATTATTATTATTTTATTATATTATTATTTATTATTATTATTATTATTATATTATATTATTTCCCCAGATCGAAATAATTTAAACACATATTCAACTTTTTTATTCCAAATCAATTTATGGAAAAAGTACTAATAGGTGCCTTTCAATTTCAATCCTTACCTTCATTATTATAGTAAAGTACCATACATGTGTGACTAACTTAGGGATGGTAAACATTCAACGTGTAGCTATATTGTGAGCGTGCCATGCTTTCTTTCATAAAGTAGCTACACTCTTTTCTTCTTTTAGTTTACCACGAAGGCTGAATTTTATTTAATTGAATTAAATATGTTTCATTGAACAAATAAAGATATTTTCTAAAGCCACCAGTAACTTCCCTTCTTTACGGGAAGAATGAATTCTATACTTACAATAGGATTGAGGAAAATCCACCCTCACATTTATAGAAGCCGACAGCGGACCCAATGGCATGCAATTTATTATCGTTTCGACCTGCATATCATTAACACCTTTTGGATGCCACAAAATAACAGCCATTCCAATTGAGTAATACGTATGTTTTGAATTCACTCATGACATAGTATACCTATTGGTGCTTTCCTTTGTAAAGGTTAAGCCAAAAAAAATAAGGTTTAATTGCCAAGTGCACGAATTAATTTCGAGCCATGTTGGATTCATTAATTTACCAACTGTGTGGTGAATAACGGATTTTCGTGGAAAATGGATTTGGGGTTCTTTTACCGGGGGTGCGTACTTGATGGTAATATTACAATGTTTCATTATTTTTTTTCGATAAATTTTATTCTCATCCTGCAAAACCCGCAAGATCCATATTTATCGAGTGACTTGTTTTTGCCAAGATGATAGGGGCATCCTGGGGTTTCTCTTAGGGTGAACCTTAGCCGAGGCCACAAAACCACCATTGTTAATACAAGAGCGCGTGAAGGTAAACACCAGCAGTAAACAGCATCAAACTACGCGGCACAAGCTTAAGCTAGTGACGCGAGTGTGCTATAATTACTATCTCGCCGTACCAAACGTTGTTAAAGCCGAACCAGCAAAAAGCGTTTAGTGACCGCTACGCTTCCTTGCGGAGTCGCTCGCAAGTGCAGGACGCCCCGCATGTTTTCTGACGGCACCGCAACCCACCATATAGCGCTCCCGCCGCCATCACGACAAAGCAAATACTTGACGACGCGGTTTTATTTCGATTTATTCATACTCTGGGTTTGCGTTCTCTGGCTTTTGAAGCAAATAGCCTTTAGATCGACCCCATGAGGTCGTTTGTCTTGTGTGTTGGATTATTTCCCAGTTGAACACTATCATGTATGCTATCTGCATGTACGTTTCCACGAAGCTACTGTACTCTAAACAAATGTGAGTTTGTCATGCTCAAATTACTTTTTGTACGCGCCTGGTGGTCAAGAAAAATCCCCAAATTAGATATGAAAGAGATTGTGAAAGAATTCGAGTGATTTTTTTCGCCGTAGCGAACTGGAGAAAATTAGAGTAATTGGATACTATCTATCATCTGTTTGAGAATAGTTTATAGTGTAATAAAAAGTTTATCTGCGGTTTTTTATTTTTTCGCAAAATTGTTTTTTCTTGTTGATGCTACACTTTTAATTAATTTTAATGTTTCCTCCAAACGGTGCTGATTCATATATTTTTTCATTGGAGATAGACAAGAAATTTTTTATGACGTTTTATGGGGAATGAAATTGTGTAATGAGAACATTGAACAAAAACATCAAAAGAGAAAAAAGAACAGTTTGTTTTAATTCGAAATAGTTTTTGTAAAAATTTAAAGATCCCTTGAGATGATTGATATAATGTAACTTTAATATTTCAAGAACAATACATGCGGCCTTATGGGAAAGTTAATGGCAAGGTGCCATCCAGTCGAAAACATTTTACGACATGAGAAATATACGAAAGACACATCATATTTAGATACTTAAGTAATCCTTAAGATGATTTGACAGAATTAGTCGAAGTGGAATGGGGGGAAGATAGGTGTATTGAAAACTTTGTTGCAGAAGGGAAGTGTATCGACTCAATCGAGAGGGGAATTTTAATTTAGAGTTTACTGAAAATCGTTTCTATGCTGGACTGGGTAGACTATTAATACTAATTTATTTATTTTATTTATGCTATTATTTTTTTTGAAACATAGTCAGAGTAAGCATGTAATTAATAAATATTCAATTTACCGATGTATAAACAATTTAAAACCAACAAAGTTAACAAAGTGGTACACAATATCCTAAAACTAAAGTATCTATTCATCTACATGATGCGCTTTCACTGAGTCGGTGGAGTGGCGAGCTCGTCACAGTCACTCAGGAGTGATAGTGTCAGACCTGACTAGCTGACGATCTGGTGGGCTGATCCTGACTACTCGAGATACACACGGGACGAACGATACGTGTCACACCTTATTTCATACTTTAAAGCTTGTTTAAATTATTTTATCCTGTAATAACATTACGTTTTAAACACTTATTAGATATTTAATCGTATGATAATGATTTAAAACAACATTTTTAGGAATAAAAGTTTTTGAAACGACTCTTCCCATCCCGTTTGCATCTCGAGGAAACTCAGGACGATCTGGGGGTAGTACTGGTGAATGGGGTAGTGGTTAATCGGAGTTACTATCTTAAGAATCATTTACGACAGCCGCAATTGTGTGACTGTGATCCAGTGGATTTTAATTTGATCATCTTCCCGTATTAAGAACATGGTCACAGATGAATGATAACCTATTTTCAATCACACTGCACTCTGCTACGCAGAAAGTTTAGGAATAATAAATGTTTCTCCCCCAGACACGTTTCACTTTCGAAAACGACCTGAATCACATAAACACCAGGATAAACACTGTTCTGTGGAATGGGGGGGGGGTGGGATTGAGCAGCGTAGTAAAATTTGGACATTAAATTGATGGTTGATTTTTAAAAGAAAACATGCATGCAAATGGATGTGGATGGTAATTTTCATCAGGCGCTGCGTTCACGTAAAAAGTTCCATTTTTATCCACAATAGCTCTTAAATGTTGTAATGTCCACCAAAATCCTTTTTACAAAATGTGGTACAAAATATTTATCGAGTGCGAATATAAGTATTAGTCTTCTTAAACGATCCAACTATTTTCATTCGTTTTGGTAATGCATATTCCGCTAATGCAGAATTTTTTTTACGGTAGGCCTACTTTTTTAGGCAAAAAAAAACACAAAACAGATGATTTTTTTTATATAGCTTACACTTTCTTTAACTTGGAGACGCCCTCGTTTGGAAATTGTGTCAGCATAGCTTGCGTTTTACGATTATTTTCCTTTTCCTTGTACAAAGGCAGTATTTGTGCAACCTTGCCTGCCGGAACGCCTTCGCGACCTAATGAGAAGTATAGCAAGCCGTACCCAAATCAACACTGTCCTTGATACGGTTATAGCCCCTGACTGGATAAGAGCATTCTTTAATGTTTCATGCTCCACCGTCGATACTTTTTTCAATGCTGCCGCTTCAGAGGAGTCCGATGACTTGGCCAACTCAATGCGTCGCGTTTAATGGTGTTGACGATTGCAGCTACCAAATTTTACATGATTGCTGATAGAGTTTTCTTTTAATTGAATATCCACACTTGGAAGCTCAAGAATTAGTCCCTTAAAAAAAATCAATCTAGAGGTAAGTCCAAAACGTGAAAAAAACGAAAATCGAAAAACAATGGATTTCAATTCTGGAATTCCCTCCATACCGTTTTATCTTATCATAAAACCAAATTACGTGCGCGTTCACGATTTATTTAAACGTTGATCAAAAAATCCAGTATGAAATTTGCGTTAAAAATCTGTAATGTACTTCTTGAAATCAATTCCCGAAGTTCACTTAAATTGGAGTAAATTATGGAAGTTTAACGATATTTTTATTCAAAAAACGATATTCAAGTCTATAACGTACCGGAATCTCTATAGATTGATCCCTTTATTAACGTTGTTGTGAATACGCATACCGATATGTTAACCGTTTACCATAAAAAAAAACTAAAAGCTGAGCGTCGAACTCGTCCCCGCGCTCCAACCTCAGTACGAACCATACAACCTTTGTTACTTCTATACTCTTTTCAATGTAGTCGAGTCGTTCAATTATCTCAGCGCAAAATGGAGATTACTTTGGTTATATTTTTACATTTCACGCCATCTATTATAATCGATTTCATTCTATGTGATCTAAAACACATGTTTTTAACCATAAAAGCTTTTAGTGGTGATGGAATATGTAACGGTAGTTTTGTACGTAAATTTTACGTTTCTTGGATTAGGTCATCTAACACTATTTAGCAGCTGGTTTGAATAATTCGCAATCATTTTGACCCTATCATTCCTATTTGATTGGCTACATTTGAATTTATGATAGTTTTTTTAAAAAGCTCACTATTAAACAAAAATTAAAATATATATGTTTCCTCCACAATATTGTTTTGAAAACACAGATTGTAGGTAGATTCCATGAATTTAATTTCCACTAAATCAAATAATGAAAAACGATATTGTTTTCAGTTTTAGTATTTGCATTACAGTTAAACTTCTTCACAAAATACAAGAAAATACAAAACTAATAGAAAAAAGACAACCAAATGTCTCCTCCCTGTTATGTCTGTTTATGTTATGTGATGTAGTTATTTATGTTATGTTATGTTATGTTTATGTTATGTTATTTTATGTTATTTTATGTTATGTTTATGTTATGTTATGGTTATGTTATGTTATGTTATGTTAGTTATGTTATGTTATGTTTTGGTTATGTTATGTTATGTTATGTTATGTTATGTTTTATTTATGTATGTTATGTTATGTTTATGTTATGTTATGTTTATGTTAGGTTATGTTTATGTTATGTTATGTTAATGTTATGTTATGTTATGTTATGTATGTTTGTTTTTATGTATGTATGTTATGTTATGTTTTATGTTATTTTATGTATGTTATGTTCATGTTATGTTATGTTATGTTATGTTATGGGATGATTTTTTTTTTTTTTTTTTTTTTTTTTTTGTTTTTTTTTTTTTTTTTTTTTTTTTTTTTTTTTTTTGTTTTTTTTTTTTGGTGTTTTGTTTTGTTGTTTTTGTTTTTTGTGTTTTTTTTTTTTAATTTTTTTTTTTTTTTTTGTTTTTTTTTTTTTTTTTTTTATTTGTTTGTTTTTTTTTTTTTTTATGTTATGTTATGTCTGTTAGTTCTGTTATGTTATGTTGTATGTTATGTTTGTTGATGTTTATGTTTATTTTAGTTAGTTTATGTTATTTTATGTTTATGTTATGTTCTGTTAATGTTGTGTTATGTTTTTTACTGTTCTGTTACATGTTTATGTTATGTTATGTTATGTATGTTCTGTTATGTTCTGTTTCATTTATGTTATGTTTATGGTTCTGTTTCTGTTCTGTTGTTAATGTGTTATGTTCTTTTATGTATGTATGTATGTTTGTTGTCTGTATGTATGTATGTATGTTATGTATGTATGTATGTATGTATTGTATGTATGCATAAGATCGTCCCCCCATTGTTATTTTCTTATGGGGATTTTTTGTTGATGGGACCTAGCTCGAAATTACCAAGTTTAACATTTTTTGAGGGGTTGTGGAGGACCAAATAATTTTTCTGTTAATTTCTAAATTCATAACTAGTTAGCATGAATGAAATATATATATTTTTAGTTTAGCGGCTAAATACCCCTTTAAGTTAAGTTTGAAATAGTAATATTACAACAAGAAATATATTAATAACACAATTTTTTGGAAACCAAGAAAAATTGATTTTAAATGAAATTAATTAATAAACCCCAAATATAAAAGGGGAAAAATTTAATTATATTATATTAAAAATTAAATTTTGTGTGGGGAAAATACAGATCCCGAGGGTAGACCATGATTTAAAAGTCCGGCGAAGTTTGAATTTTTGCTCGTTTTTCAACTCTTGACGCAAAAAGGGGCTGACTAAAACTGCTAAGCAGGGCAATTGGACCCACGGCCCGTAGGGGTACATTAACTTGGGGTTTAAACCACCAATGAAATTATGCCGTCATATTTTGTAAATTTTTAAAAACATTTTTTGCCCAATTTTTGCACAAAAAACTTCGATTTTTGAACAAAAAAACAAAAAAAAGTTACGAAAAAACTTCATTTTGGCTGACCAATTTAAATGCTAGAAAAACCCAAAAATGGATTTTCATGTAAAAAAACCTTTTTGTCATTTTTTTTGCACACTTTTTCCCAAAATTTTTCACAACCAATTTCGTTTTTGGGCACAAGAAACCAAAAAAAATTTTACGACAATTCTTTTTGGGCTGAGCAAAGTTAAGGGTTTTCAAAAAACGAATTTATGTGAAAAACTTATACCATTTTTGCAAAAATTTTTTTTGCAAAATTTTTTGAAACAACCAACTTCGTTTTTTTGCAAAAGAAACACAAAAAGTTACGGAAATTTCCCTTTTTTTGGGCGGGCCCAAATTTAAATGCAAAACAAACAAAATGGATTTTCATGTCAAAACCTATTCCTTATTTTTGCACACTTTTTGCACAAGCCCAAAAAAAATTCACAACTTCTTTTTTGGCTGACCCAAATTTTTAATGGTTTAAAAAAAAAGGGAATTTCAGGTCCCAAACTTATACCCATATTTTTGAAACACTTTTTGAAAACTTTGGGCAAACCCAAACCTTCGATTTTTGCAAAAGCAACAAAAAAAAGAAACGGCAATTTCATTTTGGCTGAGCCAATTTAATGCTAGAACCCCAAAATGGTTTTTTATTTAAAAACCTTGCCTTTTTTTGGACATTTTTTGCACAATTTTGCAAAACCCTATTTCGTTTTTAACCAAAAAAAAAAAAAGTTAAGCCCAACTTCTTTTTGGAAAGAAATTTAATGTTTTTCAAAAAAAAAACCAAAATTTTCCGGCAACTTATACCATATTTTTGCCACATTTTTTGCACAATTTTGCACAACCAACTTCGATTTTTGCAAAACCCCAACAAAAAAAAGGTTTCCGGCAATTTTCCTTTTGGGGGCCCTGACCCAAAGGGTTAATCCCTAAACAAAAAAAGGGAAATTTTCAGTAAAAACCTATGCCTATTTTTCCCACACTTTTTTGCAAAATTTTGCACAACAAATTTTTTGTTTTAAAAAACAAGAAACCCCAAAAAATTAGGGACAACTTCTTTTGGCTGACCCAAAGGGTTTAAGGGTTTTTAAAAAACCCAATTTCGGTGAAAAACTTATACCAAAATTTTTGCACACTTTTTTTTTTGCACAATTTTGCAAAAACCAAACTTCGATTTTTGCACAAGCAAAAAAAAAAAATTTTACGGCAACTTCATTTTGGGGCTGACCCAAGTTAATGCTAGAAAAAAAAAAAAGGGTTTTTTCATTTTAAAAAACCCTACGCCACTTTTTGCAAAACTTTTTTTTGCAAAATTTTGCACAACCATTTTGGTATTTGCACAAGCAACCAAAAAATTTTACGACAACGCCCCATTTTGGCTGAGCCAAGTTAATGATTTTCAAAAAAAAGGGAATTTCATGTGAAAAACCCTTATACAAATTTTTTTTCCCTAAATTTTTGCAAAATTTTTTGCAAAACCCAACTTTTTTTTTCCACAAGAAAACAAAAAAAATTTTAGGGGCAACTTCATGTTGGCTGACCCAAATTAAATTTCCAGAAAACCAAAATGGATTTTTCTGTAAAAAAACCTTTATCCCCTTTTTTTTGCACTTTTTTTTTTGCACAATTTCGAAAAAAACCCAAATTTTCGATTTTTCCCACAAGAAAAACCAAAAAAGTTAGGGAAAACTTCTTTTTGGCTGGGGCCTTTTTAATTTGGTTTTAAAATAACAAATTTTCTGTGCAAACTTATACCTTTTTTTTTTCCCACACTTTTTGACAATTTTGCAAAAACCAAACTTCGTTTTTGCACAAGCCCCCACAAAAAATTTAGGGGCAACTTCTTTTTGGCTGAGCCAAGTTAATGCTAGAAAAACCAAAAAAGGTTTTTCATGTAAAAAACCTACGCCACTTTTTTGCACACTTTTTTGCATTTTTTGGGCAAAACCTATTTTGGTATTTGCACAACAAACAAAAAAAAGGTTCGACAACGTCATTTTGGTGAGCCAATTTAAAATGTTTTTCCAAAATAATGAATTTCATTTGCAAATTTAAACTAATTTTTTTCTCATTTTTGCAAAAATTTTTTGCAAAACCAAACCCTTTCGTTTTTTGCACAAGCAACAAAAAAAAAGTTACGGCAACTTCATTTTGGCGGGCCCAAGGGTCAATCCCAAAGAAAAACCCCAAAAGGGGTTTTTTCATGTAAAAAACCTATCCCCTTATTTTTGCCCTTTTTTTTGCAAAATTCCCCCGCAAAAACCCAAATTTTCGATTTTGCCAAGAAACCCCCAAAAAAAGTTACGACAATTTCTTTTGGGCTGACCCAAGTTAAGGGTTTTTTCAAAAAAACAAATTTTCCCTGTGAAAACCCTTTATACCATATTTTTTGCACATTTTTTTGCACAATTTTGCAAAACCCAAATTTCGATTTTTGCACAAGCAAACAAAAAAATTTACGGCAACTTCTTTTTGGGGCTAAAGGCCAATTTTAATGCTAAAAAACAACCAAAAAAGGGGATTTTCATGTAAAAACCAATCCCAAAAATTTTTGGCCTCGTTTTCCCAAAATTTTTTGCAAAACCCAATTTTGATTTTGTCAAAAGCAAAAAAAAAAGTTTCGAAAACCCTTTCTTTTTGGCTGACCCAATTTAAATGGTTTTCAAAAATAACGAATTTCATGTGCAAACTTATACCATATTTTTGCACACTTTTTGCACACTTTTGCACAACCTTTTTCGATTTTTGCACAAGCAACACAAAAAAGTTACGGAAACTTCTTTTTGGCTGAGCCAAGTTAATGCTAGAACAACCAAAATGGATTTTCATGTCAAAACCTTTGCCATATTTTTGCACACTTTTTGCACAATTTTGCACAACCAACTTCGATTTTTGCACAAGCAACACAAAAAAGTTACGGCAACTTCATTTTGGCTGATAGCTAGGCGGATTAGCCCTAACAATTAGGGTTTTGTGGTAGAGGGCTGAATTTTGGATTGTATACTCAGAACAACATTATAAGAAAATTGCTCGAGGAGCCATGAAAAATCCATCGGTTAAGGGGGTGGAAGGGGGTGAAAAAAATTGGCATTTTTCAAATATAAAAAAATTCAAAAATCAAACTAAATTTGATCCTAAGATTACAAAATTATTACAATTGTAGATAAAAGTCCAAATTTTAATAAAAAAAATATATATCACCATATATGTATATATTACCAGATTTTGCACCCTTTGTCTTTTTTTCACAAATTTGCCCACTGTGCTGGGAGGATTAGCTACCAGTTACGGGTTAAGTGATAGGGCTGTGAATTTTGTCTAAAACACTCAGAAGAATGATCTCAAAAAATTGGCCCGAGGAGCCCTCAAAAAAGTTGCTTGCTTAAAGGAGAAAGAGGGGGTGTACTAAAAGGGGTTGATAAAACTAAAATAAAGAAATCCGTATTCAAATATTATATTTACAACGCCATATTAATGTGTATTGTAGATTAAGGTCTAAACTTTAATTTAAAAAATTAAATTTCACCATATATGTAAATCTGATCAGATTATGCGCCCTTTTCCCATTTTCATAAATTTCCTCATATTACGAAAGTGTATCGTGCGACCATTCTTTTTGTCACAAATTCTCCTAATATTACGAATTAGGACGAAAACAAAATTTTGTGATGCTTTGGGTACATTTTTACTCAATGGATCATTTTAACAAGTTCACTCAATTTTAACGAAAGTGTGTCGTGTGACCACTCGTTTTGTTCAAAATTATGCCTTTAATAAGAAAATTATAAAAAAAAGTTTTTTAACACCTTAGTACAGTTTCACTCAATGGACTTGACCCCATTGTCAAAAGTTTACTCAATATTAACGAAAGTCTATCATGTGATGACTCGTTTTGTCTCAAATTATCCTAATAATACGAATTAGGACGAAAATAAGATTTGTCATACACTTTGTCATACATACTTTTGAAAATGGGGTCAAAGCCATTGAGTGAAACTGTACCTAAGGTGTTTAAAAAACTTTTTTTTTATAATTTTTCTTATAATAGGCATAATTTTGAACAAAACGATGGTCACACGATACACTTTCGTTAAAATTGAGTGAATTTGTTAAAATGAGATCAAAGTCCATTGAGTAAAAATGTACCCAAAGCATCACAAAATCTTGTTTTCGTCCTAATTCGTAATATTAGGAGAATTTGTGACAAAAAGAGTGGTCGCACGATACACTTTCGTAATATTGAGGAAATTTATGAAAATGGGGGAAAAGGGCGCATATCTGACCAGATTTACATATATGGTGAAATTTTTAATTTTTTAAATTAAAGTTTAGACCTTAATCTACAATACACATTAATATGGCGTTGTGTAAATATAATATTTGAATACGGATTTCTTTATTTTAGTTTTATCAACCCCTTTAGTACACCCCCCCTTTCTCCTATAAGCAAGCAACTTTTTTGAGGGCTCCTCGGGCCAATTTTTTGAGATCATTCTTCTGAGTGTTTTAGACAAAATTCACGGCCCTATCACTTAACCCGTAACTGGTAGGCTAATCCTCCCAGCAGAGTGGGTAAATTTGTGAAAAAAGACAAAGGGTGCAAAATCTGGTTATATATACATATATGGTGATATATATTTTTTTTATTAAAATTTGGACTTTTATCTACAATATGTAATAATTTTGTAATCTTAGGATCAAATTTAGTTTGATTTTTGAATTTTTTTATATTTGAAAAATGCCATTTTTTCACCCCCTTCCACCCCCTTAACCGGATGGATTTTTTCATGGCTCCTCGAGGCAATTTTCTTATAATGTTGTTCTGGGTTATACAATCCAAAATTCAGCCCTCTACCACAAAACCCCTTAATTGTTCTTGTATTTTCCTTTAATCTGCTTGACTATGAACCAAGTTAATGGTTTTTGGTAAAATCACGAATTTAATGTGCAAACTTATACCCCATTTTTGCTCACTTTTTGCACAATTTTGCACAACCAGTTTCGATTTTTGCATAAGCAACACAGAAAACCTACAACTTTATTTTGGCTGAGCCAAGTTAATGATTTTCGTAAAATAACGAATTAAATGTGTAAACTTTCTTATTTGGTTCACGCAATACATAAAGTTGTCTCAGCGTTATTTTGGTTCGATTGACCAAAATGGATTTTCATGTTTAAATCAATGCCAAATTTTTGCACTCTTTTTGCAATATATTTGCACAAACTAATTTTGATTTTAATCACAATCAAGACAAATAAATTTGCATCTATTTCGTTTTAGCGAGTCAAGTTGATAAAATAAAATAAAATGTAATTTTTGAAATTCCAAATTTGAATATCGAATTTTATGTCAAAACTTATGCCAAGTTAACACAACTATATACGACTTTTGCACAAGCAACAGACAAAACTAATAGCTACTTCATTATGGCCAACAAAATGAAGGTATTATTTACTACAATTCAGAAATTAAAAAAGTCCGCCCCAACCGGTATCGAACCACGGATCTCCCGCATTCAAGCCAGGCGTCTTAACCACTAGACCATCTTAAAGACTTTTTTAATTTCTGAATTGTAGTAAATAATATCAATTACACCTACGGGAGTGTTTCCCGCACTAAAAAATCGGGGAAAAAAAAATGAAGGGGGTAGCAAAAAATTTAAATAAAA
>JAMZAV010003980.1:0-36773 GCA_024449915.1 Sweltsa coloradensis | reverse complement strand
ATTTAAAACCATAAAAAAAAATAGTGGTAGGGGAAATTTTTTTGTACGCCTCGCGGCTGGGGCGAAGACCTGCTGAGGAATTTGATTCCCCCAACTTTCAAAACGTTCCTACGCGCCTAGTCTTGACAAGAATAGTCTACTGGGGCTGGCTCTTGGTGAAGCTCAGAGCGGAGCGTAGCTTCTTGCGCACGCGCGGTGAAGTCCACCTGTTACTTAAACCCATGAGAGGACGAAGCTCGTTAGAAGAAACTCCCTCGTCGACGTCATCGGCTTCGGTCTTGATTTCCATTTTCTGGAAAATACAATAATACCAACATCACCACACTAGTATTAACGTTAACTTGTTTGTGAACCTTTAACAACTACTAGCATGACAGAATATGACCTACAATTAAAATTACAACTACTTGTAAATGGACAGCCAAGCCTTAAACTCAAAAGCATTAATTGAGATACAAAAGAATGGCCAAGCATAATTTGCTTGATTGCTTATTGTAATACACCCTTCTACATTTGCGTACTCTTAATACATAAATTCACTACGAACCGTGATTGCATCCTGGCGAAGCTCGGCCAAATTAAAAAAATATTATGACCCATTCAATCGAGTTTCAGGTCAACTGTCATTGTTTTTCAACACGATCACCATATTAGTTAACTCATTCCACAACAATTTCGCTCTACCACCCAACTTGTAATAGAGAGTCTGCAGATTCAGACGTGATACATATTGTGTACATTCCACATATTACTAGGAAGCTTCGCAAACGCTTTTTCAGGCGCATTGTTGGATGAGCGTAATTTTTTAAATACGAAAAAAGCGTAAAATTGCGGTTTTCACGAGAAACAATGTTTCGATTACGCTCAAATTCACACTAATATATAATATATAATATAATAATATATATAATAATAATATAATAATAATATATAATATATATAAGTTCATAAAATTAAGGTTCTGTGAAAAAATCATTACAATGGATAAAGCATATAGGTGTTATAAGTCGAAGAAATTTTTAAAATCGAAAAAAATCGTAAAATTGCGATTTTCATGAGAAACTATTTTTCGATTGCGCTCAAAAACGTGGCAGTTCTAAGTTACGAGATTTTGAAGGCCTCCACAAAATTTCATCGCAATTGGAGTGTCGGTTTGGCCGGAATCGTGCTAACTGACTCACAAAAATACAAAAAAAAAGAAAAAAAAACATTCCGGATTTTTTTCTCCAGTGTAGTGAAATGGAATCTTCGCTTCGCTCGCTACGCTCATCCAATAATATATTCTACATTTCTTAATTAATTACTTGTACCTATACGTACCTGCACGATTAGCCTCAAGAGAAGATTCTGCGAGTCAAGTGACATGGTAATATCCTTGAGTTTCTTCTTCTGCTTGCTCAATTCCTCAGACACGTAGTCGTCTGAATTATCCAGGACGATGTCAAGGCCTGCACAAACCAACACGTCACATCAGTGCTTCAAGTTGGGTCCAAAATTACAAGGCTTCTGATTGGTGGTTGTAATAGCAATAACAAGTTATGTGGCAGTTAAATTTACTTGCCACTTTAACTGGACATAGGTTTCACGTGAGGAGTTGGACAATTAAAACAATGGTGTACACTTTGGATTAAAAAAAGAGAGAATACGAAATTGAAAATGGCAAAAAGATTGAGCAAATAAACATATTAAATTCCCCAAATTTATGAAAATTACAAGAAAATAATAATAAAAAAAAAAACTCAACGACATTAAAAAATTCATGGAAATAAACAAAATCTATGTGCATTTATAAAAACAAACAAGAATGAAATCGTGAACAAGTCCAAATCTGACTTCGAAATTTAAAGTACGAGTTGTCAACCCCTCTTGTGTCTAGTGAAGTCTACAAAATACTTTATAGACTTACCGTCATCAGTGAAGGGGTTCCAGAACCATTTCCTTAGAACCGTGTCCAGAAATCCCGACTTGCACTTGGTGTCGTTTGGGTACTCGATCAGTTCCATCTTATCAACTCGTTCCAGCAACATTTGGGGTAACTTGCGCTCAAGTTCTGTGTGGAGGACAACCTGCGAAGCACAATACTTCGTTAACCGAGAGATATAGCTCATGCGTAACATGTGATAGGTAGAGATACGTTTTTGTCATTTAAAATTAGATTTAGAATATTATTTTTTCAAATTTAGCATTTTATAGCATCTTTTTATTTTCTTGACACCAAAACCCTTAATGCGGGGTTATGTTCTTGCACTTCTAATGGTATGACGCAATAGGAGCATTTCAATTATATTATAACTATCTCAATAGGTATGGAAAAACATTTTTAGCGTTTCAAAGAAGAAGGTTTACCAATATAGCAACAAAATGCAAAAAAAAATTCTTTGGTTCCCTGGTTCAATCATAGGTTTGGTGAATGGAGGACATTGCAGCTGCTAGTTACCAACCTGCATGGCTAGGCGCTTCAGCTGGGCGTTCCTCCTGACAGACTCGATGTCCCCGACAGCCAGACCGATCAGCAGGTTCATCAGTAGGATCGGCATCAGCACCATGAAGATGCCCAGGATTAGGAATGCGGGGATCGGGAACGGTAGGGACTTCCCGTCTTTCTCCTCCAGGTAGTAGGGTTGCACGTAAGTGCCGAGGAAGTCGATCTCCCCGAGCATCATGGCGAACGTCCTCATCAGGGACATGGGCACGGTTTTGAACGACAGGTGGTCACCCTGAAAGGAGTAATGAACCGATAGAAGCAGCTCATGTGGTTTTGTGTCATCTAGATATTATGTCTGTGTCACCGTGCATAAGTAATCTATACGCGTGTGTAAATCTAATTCATCCTAGTCTTATATTTAAATAATTTGTTATAGTTTTGTAATTAATTTATAGTCCTACTTATTACAATCTACATTTTCTGTTCAATAACAACAACAACAATACTGCAATACTATTAACCTGTTTGTTATATTTCTAATCATAATAACAAGTTAATTTGTCTTTTATTTATAAATTAATAGAATTTGTTAATTTCGTTTAATTCTAACAATATTGTATACGAAACATTAATTTATTGAACACGTTTTTGATGTTTTATTTGGAAATGTTACGATTTTTTTTTATATATCTACAAAAATTAAAAATAGTTGACATTTCAGTCTTATTATATTTTAATAAACCAAAAAATATGATTATATAATAGTTATTATGTCATAACCAAACTTTTTGGATGAGCGTAGCGAGCGAAGCGAAGATTCCATTTCACTACACTGGAGAAAAAAATCCGGAATGTTTTTTTTTTTTTTTTTTTTTGTATTTTTGTGTGTTTGTTAACACGATTCCGGCTAAACCGATACTCCGATTGCGATGAAATTTTATGGAGGCATTCGAAATCTCTGAACTTAGAACTGCCACGTTTTTGAGCGCAATCGGGAAAATTTTTCTTATAAAAAAACGCAATTTTACGATTTTTTCGATTTAAAAAAAAAGTTCTTTGACTTATAACACTACATGCTTTATCCGATTGTAATGATTTTTTAACAGAACCTTAATTTTATGAATTAAGATATTCGTGTGAAATTTGAGCTTAATCGAAACATTATTTCTCATGAAAATCGAAATTTTACGGGTTTTTTCTTTTTTAAAAACAATTCTTTGACATATAACACCTACATGCTTTATCCTATTGTAATGATTTTTTTATAGAACCTTAATTTCATGAATTAATATACTCGTGTAAATTTGAGCGCAATTGAATAATTATTTCTTATGAAAATTGGCAATTTACGATTTTTTTCTTTTTTAAAATTACGTAAAAATTACGATTTATTAAAAAAAAAAGTTAATTTTTAATTTAATTTAATTTAATAAAAAAAAATCTTCGAATAAGTAATGATTTTTTCACAGAACAACAGAAAATCCGCGTAACTCAATGCAGCTCAATGCACCAATTACGCTCATCCAACAACGCGGCGGGACTTAAGCGTTTTCCTAGTACTATTTTTAACATTCTTAATCTAAAGATATTAGGAGGTATTCTAACAGTTTCAACTCTGCGCCCAATTGCTTCTGAATGTGACTACGTACATAGATCTAGATACTTTAGGTAAGAAAAGACCCTTAGAGAAACAGTTGTTTCCCTTTCGACAGGAGAATGAGAACGCAAGGCCGAAAGCAATGAGGGATTGAAAAAGACTAGAAACACCTTGATAAGAGTTGGGAATCTCCAGGAAATTAAAAACGTAGTTTCCCAACCTGATAAAAAACCGGAAGCAGATGGAATTAATTAATAGGGGAGTATAGGGTGTTAGTAAAAAAAAACCCGAAAGTGCATTATGAAAGTGCAAAAACCCCAAAAAAATTTAAAAGTTTTTTCACAAAAGTCAAAACCCCAAAAAGTGAAATCACGAAAGTGTAAAAACGCCGAAAGTGTAAAACCCCAAAAGTTAAAACTCGAAGTAAAAGCACGAAAGGAAAATTCACGGTAAAAACGCCAAAAGTGTTTTTTATCGAATTTGGGCCCGATTTGCACTTTCGGGAAAATGCATTTCGGGGTTTTGATATAGACCGAGTATAGCAGAATAGAGGGCGTATTTATAATTTCAAAGGACAAATTATCGATGAAAGTGAAATTTGTAAATAGAATAATCTTATTTCGATTTTGTTAGTAGGGAAAAAACCCGTAGGTGGAAAAGTTAAAATTTAATACAATTTAGAATTAATAATAGATGTTTTTTTGCTTTTAATTGTAAATTAAAGCTTTCTAAACGCGGTCGTCTTTAAAATTTTTAAAATTTTTTGGGGCAGGAATTATAGTTTGCCATACATGGGTTTTATTTAATATGTTGTCAATTTTTGTACAGGTGTTCATCGATGAACCCCAAATAAAAAACGGAAAAAAATAGTAGGAAAATTTTTACTTTGGGAAAAAGTTTTAAGGTCAAAGAAAAGCAACGAAGGGGAGCCACGAAAAAAAGTCCCTTAGGGTCAAATGGGGCCATGAATGAATAGGCCTATTATACCTATTTTTAGTGTAAAAAAACGGGGAAATAATGTTAGGAAGGGAAATGGCAAAAAAATTTTTAAGATTTTAAAAATGGTATATAAAGGGGAGCCATAAAAATTGGCCCAACGATTCAAAATGGCCGCCATGTTTTAAAAAAATATGAAATTTTACTTTTGGAATATAAAAATACTGAAAAAAAGGGATAAAAATTCCCCCTTAGAAATTGGCTCTTCCTAAGATTATAAAAAAAATTTTAACGGGAGGGGGACCCAAGAAACCAATACCTTTTTACAATTAAAAATGGCGGCCATGAATGAAAAGGTGTATAAACATTTTCTGATTTTTAAGTAAAAGGGCGAAAAATAATATAGGAAGGTGCCCATTGGAAAAAACATTTCTTGAGAGTAAAAAAGGGTTTTTACAGAGGGGGGGAGCCAAGAAAAAATACCCCTTAGACCCCCAAAATGGCCCCCGCGAATTAAAATTGCGTCCCCTTTAGTTTCCCTTTTTAAATTTTAAAGGGCCCGGTTTAAATAATGATAAAAAGGGGCCCCATTTTGGAAAAAAAATCTCAAGATAGGGGTTTTTGGTTTACAGTGGGGGACCCAAAAAAAATTTTTCCCTTTAAACGATTCAAAATGGACGCGGGATTGAAAATGTGTATTGTTTCCTTTTTGGGGAATGCAAAACAGAGGGAAAAATGAAAAAAATGGGCCACGGGCCCCAAAAAACTTTTTTCAAAATTTTTAAAATATGGTTTACAGGGGGACCCCAAGAAAAATATCCCTTACAATTAAAAAATGGGCCCCTGATTAAAAATGTGATTTTTTTCCCCCTTAATTTTTTTGAAAAAATTTTTAATAAGATATTATAAGGAAAAAAAAGAAAATTTTGGGAAATTTTTCTAAAAGTGGATATTTGAGCCCCTTTTCCCTTCCTTTTTGGGAAAATTTTTAAATTTGACGGGGTTAACCCTCGGGAAAAACTAAAATTTATGAGAAAATAATATATATATAAAGGGGAAAACATAGCTGTAACAAAGATGAAAACCCATCCCAAAAATTAAAGAGATTTATATATTTACCTTTAAATTTTTTTAAAAGTCATAATAATTTTCAAAGGGAGGGGTTTTCCTGGCTTTACAGCAGTTCAGTCGGCTTTGGAAAAAAAATGCACGGGGAAAGCCGGCATTTTTGAAATTAAGCATCGTGGTGCATCCTTTTACACGAGCACTTGAACAAGCTTCTGAAGCAGCCCCCATATTCCGGCAGTCTGGTCCTTTTTGGATCCCAAACTCCCCCATTCAAAAACCCACCCCCATTCTTTTTAGGAATTTGAAAAAATTTGGCGTAAAAGTATTAGCACCCCCAAAGTTTCCCCCTTTGTTTAAAGCAGCAGCTGAATGTGAAGCGAAAGGCGTTTTTGAGGGGGGAAAGGGGGGGGAAACCCACTTTTTTTTCCTCGAGGGGAAAAAGGATTTTCCTTGCTTAAATTGATTTTTCCCTACACCCCGTGTGTGCTCGTAAAAACAAACAAAACAACATAACTTCAAGACGTCTTGAGTGGTTTTGGAAACGTTTCTGAAAAGGGAAAAGGGAAATTTTCATAAAAAAGCGGATTGTGAAAAATTTCCCCCCCCCAAAAAATTTCCAACTTTCCAAGCTTTTTTCTGCCCTTTTTGGGAGAAGGAGGTTTACAGTAAATCCATGCGTTGACCAATGAGCGGCCATCAGCCTCTTCAGGAAATCACATGAAAAAACAGCAATTGCGGCCCCAGCTTTTTAAAGATGAAAACAAAATAAGGGGAAAAACCTTTGGGGTCAAAAAACTTCGGCAAAATCAAACGGGTGTCCCAGCTTTGTTTTTCGAAAAGGGAAATACAACTCTTGCTTGTTTGGGGCCCAACGGGAAAGAAATGGGTTCCAGTCCAAGAAAATGGTGACGTAACAAGAAAAAAAACAAGTAAAAACCAAGAATGAAATTTCCTGTTCGTTCCCCAGAACGTTTCCAAAAACCACTCAAGACGTCTTAAAAACATTATGTTGTTTTTTGTAGGGACGCACAAAAGGATGGGGAAAAAAGCAATGAAGCAAATCCTTTTTACATCGAAGACCCAAAAAGGTTGCCCAGTCCCCTTTCCTTTTTAAAGGGGACGCACCCAGTTCACATTCAGTGTGCTGCCTTATCAAGGAGGACACCCTTTGGGGAAGTGCTGAACTTTACCCCAAAATTTCTTCCCCCCAAAAGAAGGGGGAGGTTTTTGAATGGTGGATTTTGGCCCACCCAAAAAGACTAAAATCCCGGAGATAGGGGACTGCTGCAGAAGTTTGGCCAGTGCTGGTGTAAGAAAGAGCATGCACCCCGGATCCCTCATGCAAAAAAAAGGGGCCGTTGTGGCCCCCCCCCGTGTATTTTTAATTTTCCCAAACGGGCCGACTGAAACTGTGCACAAAACCAGGAAAAACCAGTGCTAAAAAGGTTATTTTAAAAATTTTTTAAAAATTTTAAGGAAAATATATAAATCTTTTTTTATTTTCTGGGAGGGTTTATCACCCGCGTTACAGTTTTAATTAAACACTTTATATTTTTATTTTCCCCTTAATTCAGTATTCCTGGGGGATAAAGACAATTATTTAAAAAACCCCAAAATGTAAAAAAAAATGAAAACAAAAAAGGGAAAGGGAAGAAGTGCTAAAATTTTTAAATTCATTAAAAATCTTATAGGCCCTAAATGTTTTTTTCCCCTTTAATATGGGTACTTTAAATTTTAATTTTAAATGTGATCATAGGAATATAGGAAACAAAAATATTTTTTTCAATCATGGCGGCCTTTTTAAATTGTAAGGGATTTTTTTCTTGGCTCCCCCCCCGTAAACCAATAAAACCCTCTTGATAAATTTTTTGGGCCCAAAATGGCCTTTTTTATCATTTGACGTCTGTTTCATTCGAAATGGGGAAAACAATACACCTTTTAAAAATCTGGCGCCCCATTTTAAAATCGTAAGGGGAAATTTTTCTTGGCCCCCCATTTAAAAAACCATACAAAAACATTGAGAGTATTTTCCCAAAGTGCCCTTTCTATTTTTAATTTGTCTGAAAATTGGGAAAAATTGGAAAAATTATGGGGTACGCAATTGAAATTTCGTGGAAACCCTTTTTGGGTTTCGAAACGGTTTTGTTTGGTTTCCCCCTCTGTAAACCCCCATTAAACATCAAAAAAAAACCTTTTTCCCAAAATGGACATTTTCCATCATTTTTTGCCGTCTTTTTACATAAAAAACCCAAAAGTTTAATTTGAACCCCTTTTATCTTTCCAGGCCCCCTTTGGGAATGTAAAGAGGTATTGTTTTTCCCTCCCCTCTGTAAACTTTTCTAAATTTTAAGGGAAAAAGCCTAGTGCAAATGGAAACCTTTTTAAATTTTTTCAGTATGTTAAAATTCCCAAAAAAAGAAAATAATAAATTTTTTTAAAAACATGGCGGCCTTTTTGAATCGTAAGGGGCTTTTTTTGGGGGACCCCCCCAACGGGAAAAACCCCTTTTTTTAAAAACCCCTTCTTAAAAAATTTTTTTTAAAAAGAGCACCTTTTAACATTTTTTCCCGTTTTTTTACACTCAAAAATAGTTTAAATAATGGGCCCCTTTTTTGTATTCAGGCCGCCATTTTTAAATCCAAAGGGGACTTTTTCGTGGCCCCCTTTTTGTATCGCTTTTTTTTGATTTTTAAAACATTTTTGAAAGTGAAACCCCAAATTTTTTCCCGTTTTTTTTTGGGGAAAAAAAACCCCAGCACATGGTTTTTGTTTTTAAAAAAGGGTTGTCACCGTGAATCGACTATTGTGCACAGTTAGAAAAAACCCCCGAATTTTTAGTTGGGGCCATGCGATGTTTTTTAAAAAATTTTTAAACTCTTTTAAAAATGCTCCTTGTCATCGATAAATGGCCCAAAATTTAGGAAAACTTAAAACACATTCTTTTTGTGAGCCCCTTTTATTTTATGTTTTCCCCCAAACCCAAAACTTTTGGGGCCCAAAGATGGATTAATTACTTTGGCAAGGGAAATTTTAGAAATATTTGGGAACCTGTTTAGACAGAAAATAAAAAAAAAGGGGTTTTTTTAAGTTTCTACAAAAAGGGGCAATTTAAAATTTATGGAAAATTTTTCAACTGATAGATGGGTATCAAATTTGTAAATGAGGGAGTGGGACCAAAAAACGAATACTTTTTAATTGTATTTTTTTATTTTTTTATAATTTAAATTTATTTAAATGAAATGATCCCATAAAATCAGATTTTTTTGTTTTTATCTCCAAAAGCTCCGGGTTACGGGGAACAATTAAAAAAAAATTATGGATACAATATCCATTTAAATGTATGTACTATACTTTCAAAGAAGATTTTTTAAACTAAAACAAACCCCGGCGGCCAAGGTTGACATTAAAAGCAAGGGTTGGGCCCAACCTGTCAACTATAAAAAAAAATTGAAGAAATCCCAAGTTTTATGGAGGCAAAAATGAATAGCCCTAGGTGAGTACAAACTGCAAAATTTTTATCTTTCCCCTTTTCGAAAGAAACTGGGGTTTTTCGTTTAATATATTTAAATTTTCCAGTGGTAATAGATTTTCCTGCTTTTAAGCAGAATTTCCCAGGTTCGAGTCCGTTTAAACCAGAAATTTTTTAAATTTTGAATTTTTTTTAAAACCTTGGTACTAGCTTGGGGAAAACCCCAAAGGTACTTAGGGTTGAAAACGGACCCCCAAAACCCAAAATAATGTGGGTTTCAAAATTACATTTGATGTGGGGGTTGGGGGGGGTTTCCCAAAAACCGTTTGGCACTTTAACAAAATACCTTTCTCTAAAAAATGTGTAATAAAACACCTACAAAAAACTGGGGGAGGGGGCGGGGGGGGGGGGGAGAAAGAAGCAGTGGGGGTGGTTTTGCGCCGACGGGGTTCACCCACGCGTTTCCCCCGAAGGAAACCCGGTTTAAATGGGAATGTATTTTTTTTATTTAAAAGATACTATTAAAGGTTTTCTTTTTTAAAAAAACCTTTTACTTTCCTCACCTCTCCCAAGGTACAGCAGCAGGTTGAACCAGCTGAGAAAGACGGTGATGGAGGCGCAAGACAGCTGCAGCTCTGCGAAGTGCCCGGCGAACACTGGACACACCATGATGGTGGCCGACACGTAGAGCAGCCAGGACACAAGGTTAGTGGGGTCCAGGAGGTAGTGCCAGCGTTGTTGGTACAGCTGGAGGATCTCGCGGAGGGAGTTGACGGCGATGTAGGTGATGATGGCCACGGCGCTCATGTACATCATGGGGGTACTCTGGTGGTTCACTAGCAGGGGTAACTGTAGGAGGAGAAGGGACATTAATTCATTACCCCATTGCATGTAAGATAAGATAACTTTTGAAAGTGAATGTATTAGGCTATGGTACTGACATGGACTTCACCGAGAGTTGGCTCATACGAAAAGAGTGGGTTTAAAAATCATATTACATTGAGATTATAACATTATTGTAAGCGTCTATGATTAATTTCCATCTTATAGAGTTAATATACTTTGATGTATAGAATATAGATAATTTTGAATTAATGGGTGTTCAATGAGTATGATAAATTATAATTTTGTTGTTTCTTTTTCACATGAATCATGAATAATTAACTATTATCGAGCATTCCTAAATTTCATTTTGCAAAATAGTAACATTATTTTTAGTTTGCGAGTAACTTATGTATTAGAATCACAACGCATTCATATCAATGTTTGCAAAACTGCTGTTATTCAAAGTTTGTAAACCCGTTAAATAATTTTGTTTAAATTTGTGGAGTTTTCAAAACATTTCCTGCGTCTCCACTACGCATAAAATGTGTAATTTGTCCACACCACTACGCTTATTTATATCATGGAAAAGGAATTCATTGTTTGCTTGACGATCACACGAATAATTTTTCTTCCATTCATATGTACCTACTAAAGTTGCAAACATTAGTTGTATCACTAAAAGTTGTGCGTTTTAAAGTAAATGGTAGTTTCCATATTTATCAGCTAATTGACAGATGACAAGTCCAAGTACAGTGAGTGCAGTGTGATATGGAGGAGAGAGGAGAGGTGTTGTTAGTGGCTGAAGAGAGAGAAAGATGGTTGGAGGACAGGAGAGAGCTGGTGTTGCGACAAGAGAATGAGGAAGAAGAAGAGATGGTTCCGAGCTTGGTAGGCCGGTGCTGATTCGGTGATGCCCAAGATTTAATGGTGGAAACACTCCTTTACCCAACTAAATGATGTTGCAAAACAAAGTGTAGTGATATCATCTGAAAGTAATTAAATTGTTTTTAACATGTTAAACATTCTTTAATATCGACATTTAAGTTCATAACTGAGACATCTAAAAAAATTATAATTAGCTCACAACAAAAAAAACTACAATGCTTATAAAGAATCTTAAGGACAATTTTCAAAACATTACTACTCAAAAGTTCCCGCTATATTTTCAGAGATTAAAGTTAAAAACTCATCTAAATGAATACTACAAATTTTGAGACGTCTCAGTATAGAATTCAGTTGTCAACATTGTTTTTGAGACACAATAACTCTTTGGGGCTAATAAAGACCCTCTATATTAAAAGTAAGAAATGTGTATTGATCACTGGCTTCGTGTGATAAACCTCTATCGTGTGACATACCTCTATTGAACGGCTAATCCTAACAGAATCGTTATGATGTTGTTTCTCCTTGAAGAGATTCTCCCTGTCTTCCTTTAATTGTTCTTCAATCTTCATCAGTTGAGCGGAGAAGAATGTGACAAACGCGAGGAAAATACTGTAGAAGAGCAGATTTGCAAGGTGGAAATATTTTCCGTATGAATTCCACTTCATCTGTAGATATTTCTGACTGAGAGGATGGGCGAGCAATTCGACTCTGTTGTGGGCAACCATTGCCTGGAAAGCAGTCAACACAATGCCAGGATGACACATTTTTCATTAAAATACTCACCTACATAGATTACATATTTTCTTATTAGAACACTAAACGTTTATAAAATACATATATCCATGCATAAAGTAGCGTATAAATAGCGTATCCACCTCATATCTTCTACGAATAGTATTTTAAACGAGTCGTTACTGTCTACCAGAACATTACAGACTCTTAACGAACGATTCATGTTGTTTTGTAGGTTTAAATCGAAAATTTCGTAAATTCTATTAATTCATAACAATTTTTGATTTATATTTTGATGTATCTATTGTGAAACTGTTTTCCTGTTCATAACCATTACTGTTCGAATAAATCAAAATCAAGATGTATCCACTATTTGCTCTCAAAGTCATAAACAAATATTAACTTTGAAGCTGTTTTTATAGTAAACTGTGCCAACGAAAAAGTCAAAATCTATTTTGTTTTGCTTTTATAGAATTCCCCCGAAATACTTTACGCTTTTTTTTCACCCTTTTTCAAAAAACAAGTTAATTGTATTGTATTTTGTGGCACGCAAATTCGAATACAATATAAAATCCTATTTATTATTAAGTTTAGGTTATAAGCCATCAAGTATTTGTTAGATGACCTTCATGGGTTGTACCCACAAATAACAAAAATAACAAATTTAGTTTAATTCGCGTTTTAAAGTTCCAATCCAAAACAACTTTCAATGAACAACAAACTAGTAAAATTAAACTTGAACACTGTATTAAATATAAATCTTTGATACTTCTGTCTTTTCTTCCTTATTGCGGAAGATACTCGATGGATTACGCTATCATAAATATGGCAAGACAAATCAAAGTAATTGACAAGGAAGAAAGAACACTTAATACTTACATTTACCACCTTTAAATGGGGGTGGGCCTTTTGGATCATTAAAAAACATGGCGTTTTTTTTCTTTTTTCCGGGAGTACTGGTAGTTGCGAATGAGATGATTAAATAAAAGTCTTCAGTTGTTTGCATTTTTTAATCTTTAAAAAATACCCGGGATTGGCACCCAAGATGTCTGTTCTGGGACAAAGTTTCCCATTTCCCCCCCAACAAGAAATTTTTGAAACAGAACACACAAGGGGAAAAAAAGAAAGACAAAGCGTAGAGAAAAAACAGTAAAACATTATCATTTTTAATATGTAACGTCATGTCTTTTTTTAATGGTTTATACGCTATGAAAAACGTTTTGCTTAATTTAAAGATTATGTATTTTTTAAATCTTTTTAAAAAAGAATTTGGTAAGTGTACGTGCGCTTCTGCGGCCCTATCATTTTTTATCTGCGTCACTCATAAAATTTTACTTGAAAGTGTACGTGGGGGCCAAACAAAATAGTTTTGATGAATTTTTGAATACCTATTGTTTTGCCACGAAAGCCAATTCCCATTTTGTTGGGGGGTTTTGTGTTTAAATTAGAAAATTTTTTAAAAAGACTTTTTGTATTTTTCTATTTCCTTTTTTAAACAATATAAAAAATATAATTTAAAAAATAACTCCCAAAACAATGGTCAATGTACTCTTAGGGCATAACGTCATAAACTTTTTTTAAATTTTTAGATAAAAAAGAAATTTGTTTTAAAATGTTTTGTATATTGTGATTTGTAGGCATACAAAGACCTCAGTATTGTTTCTTTTTTCTCTTGAAAATAAAAACACATTCTTTTCAAATTGTTTTAATTATATGAAAATTTTAAAAAAATTTCAATTATATTTATGTTTGAAAATGGTTGAAAAAAATTTGATCGATTTTTTTTGTATTTTAAATTTTCAATCACTACGGCTTTATTTTATGAAATAACTCCTGTAAACCGTTTAGAAAATGTTTCGTAAAAGTATTTCATGCTAAATCATCTTTTTTAAAGTAAAGGTTTTTTGGGTCAAATCATGCGAATTTAAATACTAATAAAAATTTCAGCAAATTTAAAAAATAATTTATTCATGCGCATGCAAATCAAATTTTCAAACCAAAGAACAATTAACAGTAATACTTAAAAAAGCGTAACTCGGTTTAAATGTCACACGAATTGTACACACGTTTTACGGGAATGGAGATTCTATTTTTAAAAAATTATTAACTGTATTCAACTGCAAGCGTTTAAAGGACCATACTATTGTCCCTCAAAAATTTTATCAGTTTTCATACTCAAAAAAAATCAAAATTTTAAAAATAAATAATAAACTTATCATATTCTTTATCTAATCAATAAAAATAAATCTTTAACGAGAGGATTCGTCACCCCAGTTTGCATTTGGGAAAAAAAAAATTTTGTGTGCAATATTCTATCAAACAAAAAAAGTAATGTAATAAAATTGCACATTTCAAAATATTATATATTAAATTAAATTTTTGGTGAAAAACAATTTAAATTTCAAATTTTCAGCAAGAAATAAAAAATTTTGTCCAAAAATATTGCATATTTGGGGAGGGGCCGGGGGTTTTTCTACTTCATATTTCAACATTATTTTTAACCTGTGATATACTGAAACGTAAAATAATGTGAATTACAAAGGAGTATGGATTAAGGGAGGACTTGGGTAAAAAAAAGGGTGAAAAAACGAAATAGTTACAAAAAAAAAAAAAACTGTATTTTTATGCTTTAAATATCTAATACGTATAAACAATTTTTTTTTAATTTGGTAGGTTTTTTACAGTATCTACTTAAACATAAAATATAAATATTTATGGTTTTTATGAGTTTTTTTTGTATTATTATTTTTTATAAACTTTTTTAAAATATATTTATTTTATTTATTAGATAAATAAAAAGTACTTAAAGGTTTTTTTGAGTTTTGTACTTGTTTTTATCTCCAAATTTTTTAAACCAGTATTTCTTTTTAAGGAAACATTTTATTTAAAAATTGGTCCCAAAAGGAGATTTTTTTTTTGAGTCATGGTACTTTTGGGGTTACAATCTAGCTGACGTTTTTTTCATCAATTAGATTTACACTTTTAGTAAATTAGTGGGTCATATGTTAGGTTTATCATTGTAATGTAAAAACTTTTGTAAAAAAAACACAAAAAGAAAAAAAAAAACTAAAAACAATCACTAATTTGCAATGGAGATACCCGAACGTTTTTTAAAAATATCCTTAGCCTTCTATATTAAAACTATAAAAAATTTGTTTCTTAGGAAGATTTAATTTTCCATGCTCTCTGGCTTGAAATTTTGGTAAAATTAACAAAAAATCAAAAAAACTTTTCCCTACTGTAATTTCTTTTTTCATTCTTAACAACCTCTGAAAGCTGCAAGTCAGTGATATAATAACAATAGAATTTAGTATTTTCACCAACGTCCTCCTTAATTTATTTATTTTAATGTATTTTTCTCGCCACTCGGCGAGAAGGCCTTAAGTATATATATATATATATATACGAAAATAAACAAATGTAGGCTTGCAAACTTTAAATCTTTAACAAAATACCGTTTAACGTAAGTTTGTGTAAATCTTGCGTGCAATGGATAAAGATACGTTTCGCCAGTGTTCAAGACGTCTGAGTATGAGTTGCAAGAAGAAAGAAAGGCAAAGCGACACACTTACATTTAGTGCTGGGAGGGGGATCGGTTTGGATATGAGCAACGCCTCCCCGGTCTTCTGGTCCATCTGTGCATACATTGCAGGGCACTGCAAACATTTGAAGCTGTACTTGATCTGTCGGAGGCAGAAGAGAGAGAAAGAAGATGTAGGTGAAGCTGTGATCACACTTCACTACGAGAGCAGCAGAGAGAGATAGATAATATACACAAGGTTATACCAACCAACATGGATCAACACACAGACTGAACTGAAACCTGGGTTACTTTCTTGAACAAGCGCGGGTATAGAAGAACCCAAAATAGGAAACGAAATTATTAAGTTAGAATTTTGCCTTAGAAGAATAAAACAAACTACGTGGGTCGATATTTTTGGTAGCGGCGCCGCGTTAGGGCCATTAAAAATGTCGTCCTTTGTTTTCGCAATCAAAATGGTGGAGGTGCCGGGTCTTGTTTTTTGAAACTTTCTCGGGGCCTAGTTAATCCCCTCGTATCCCCAGGAACATAAAATAATTGAGTATCACCCTTGGTGAGAGGCAATGCCAAAAAAACAACATGCCAATCGGGTATCGCGTTCAGTTTTTATAGTGGCACGTTACAAGCGCACAGACGGAACGGGAAAATGATGCTTATATGGGAATTTAGCTCGTTCAAACTCAATATTTTGGAGTCTAGGACTGTTAAAAAAATTTGTAGTCAATGTTCAACCCAGGGTTTAGTTCAGTGTGTTTGTTTTTATATTGATAAATAATTAGATTCGTGGATTGATTGATCTATTACGTATTTTGTTTTGGATTATTTAAACAAATGATGATTCTACCAGTCGATCTACAAAATAATGTACACAAACTTATAAACAAACTATTCACACACAAAAACTGGATTGAAAAGCCATGTAAGATTAATAAAATATTATGATCTGGGCTAAAATAAAATATCACAAATAGGATTGGGGTATATTAGCACAATTGCGTAAATTTGATACGTACAGTAATTTATAAAACAAATTAAAAACAGATAAACGTAGTAATAAAAAATTAACTTCTATATATTTTAGATACATGAAATTATACACAACGGATCCTAATACTATACCAGTAAGAATACCATTATAGAAGTAATAAATTAATACTATCATACTAATTTAATTCAAGGCAATTAAAATTGAACTGTATTCAATTTAACTATAATATAGAACCACATTGCAGAGTAGGCGAATCCGTTATAAATACAAGAAAGTAGAAATTTATAATTTTTATAAAAAATAATATGTAACAAGCATATCAATAAACTAAAACAACAACAACACAACACAGCAGCAACAACAACACTACACGATCAGGCAACTGTATTTAAAATATACACTTCTTAAAAATAATTGCTGGAGAATAAGAGGTTCAAGTCGAGTTCAGTATATGAGCTACGTTGTTCTCGTTCGTTGTTCGTCCTAATGGTTTAATAATTGTCGAGGTTTGCTGCAGTCGGATAAAGAGTTATTCTGCCCAGTCATTGTACTAGCATTACAAGAGTATCAAGAGCGGATTTGGTCTCTGAATCACAAGTCTATCGTGTTTGATACAGGACTGACGGTCGCCCACCCATTTTGTAACATGGATTATTCAAGGTACATTTGTACTGTTCAGAGTAACGTTGAAGAGACGTTACACCACTTGGTTTGCAATTTGCGGCGTCATTAAATAATTAATTGGGATTTACTAGTTTCTATGGTTCGTAATTCTGTTTTTCCCAGCCAGCCAGCTAGTAGATACAGTTACAGATTCTCAGATAGATCTTTGTTTAAATGTATGTCTATTGCTTAACGTGACTTAACGTGGCTAAACGTGGCTTAACGTGGCTTAACGTGACTTAACGTGACATAACGTGGATAAACGTAGCTTAACGTGACTTAAACGCGGCTTAACGTGACTTAATGTGGCTTAACGTGGCTTAACGTGACTTAACGTGGCTTAACGTGGCTTAGGCCCGATTCCACTAAATGGATTTAAACTCGAGTTTAACTAAGCTAAGCTTATATTTAAACTTAAGTTTAAACCATGACCCATTCCACCACATTTTATTCACCTCCAGTTAGCTCAGCGGAGTTTATTTTGTAAGGATGTCTGTGATTGGTTCTTCAAAAATCACGTGATTTTGTCTACACGGTCAGCTGTTGAACAAGACACTGACAAAATAAAAAAATTCAAATATGAAAATACGTTCGCGTGGAACTAACTACTCGGAGAGTGAGAAAAATATGTAAAGTTGTTATAAGTTAAAAGTTGAAAATAGAATTTTTATTTAAATTTTTAAGGGTTTAGGTTTTTTACTAATATTCGGATAGGTTAGGGTATTTTCTGCCCTATGTCTTGTAGCTAGCTTAAAAGAGTGGCGTTAATCGAAGGTGGATTTTATGTCTCAGGGAATTCACTCAGTTTTTTATGGTGTTTGTATTACGATGTCGTGAGTTTAGCTGTTAGTGTTATGTAATTGTCGTTATCAGTCGTTAGTCGTATGGTTTGTGTTATGTCGTTATGTATTATTGTTATGTGTTATGGTATTCGTGCAGTGCTATGTATGTGTTTGTAGTCTTATGGATGTTATCTTACGTCTTATGCTTATGCGTTTTGCGTATGTCGTTTCGTTAAGTCTTATTGTTATTCGTACTGTTATCGTTACTAAGGATTGTTTATGCTTGCGTTATCTTTGTCTATGTCGTTAAGTCTTATGTGTTTGTCGTTATGCGTTAGTCGTAGTATTATTCGTTATGTGTAGTGTTATGTGATGCGTTTTATGTTATTGTTAGTGTAGGTTATGGTTATGTCGTTACTTAGTTTATCGTATGCGTTATGCGTTAGCTTACCTTTCGTTAGTCGTATTTTTTTGTGTCGGATTGTTATCGTATTGTTAGTGCGTATGGTTATGTCTTATGTCTATGTCGTTTGATCGTTATGCGTTATGTCGTTACTGCTGTTATGTCGTTTCAGTATGTTATGTCGTTATGTCTTTTATAGCGTTATGCCGATTCGTTATGCTTAGTCGTTAGCTATGTGGTTATGTGGTTATGCGTTTGTCGTTATGTAGTTCATGTCGTTAATGTTTTATGTGCGTTATGTGGTTAAGTCGTTTGTTTTATGTCGTTTATTCGTTAAGTGTCTTATGGGTTATGTCGTTATGTCTTATGTGGTAGCGTTATGTCGTTATGTCTCGTTATGTCGTTTTTCCGTATGGTTATGCGTATGCCGTTACGTCGTTATGTCGGTTATGTCGTTAATGTTTCTCGTTAAGTTATGTCAGTTATGTCGTATGTCGTTATGTCGTTATTTGTTTATGTGGTTATGCGTTATGTCGTTATGTGTATCCGTTATGCGTTATCTTATGTCGTTATTTGTATGTTTATGTCGTTATGTCGTTATGTCGTTATGTCGTTATGTCGTTATGGCGTTATGTCGTTATGTCGTTATGTCGTTATGTCGTTATGTCGTTATGTCGTTATGTTATTTTGTTATGCGTTATGTCGTTATGTCGTTATGTCGTTATGTCGTTATGTCGTTATGTCGTTATGTCGTTATGTCGTTATGCGTTATGTACCGTTATGTCGTTATGTCGTTATGTTCGTTATGTCGTTATGTCGTTTTGCGTATGTCGTTATGTCGTTATGTCGTTATGTCGTTATGTCGTTATGTCGTTATGTCGTTATGTAGTCGTTATGGTCGTTATGTCGTTTATGGCCGTTATGCGTTATGTCGTTATGCAGTTATGTCGTTATGCCTATGCGTTATGTCGTTAATTCAGTTATGTCGTTATGTCGTTATGTCGTTCATGCGTTATGTCGTTATGCCGTTAATGTCGTTATGCCGTTATGTTCGTTATAGTCGTTATGTCGTTATGCCGTGTTATCGTGTCGTATCTTAGCGTACAGTTATGTCGTTATGTCGTTATGGTCGTTATGTCGTTATGTCGTTATGTCGTTATGGTCGTTATGTCGTTATGTCGTATGCCGTTAAGTCGTTATGTCGTTATGCCGTTATGTCTTAAGTCGGTTATGTGGTTATGTCGTTATGTCGTTATGTCGTTATGTCGTATGTTATGTCGTTATGTCGTTTATGTCGTTATGTCGTTATGTCGTTATGTAGTCGTTATGTCGTATGTCGTTATGTGGTTTTCGTTATGTCGTTATATGTCGTTATGTCGTTATGTCGTTATGTCGTTATGTCGTTATGTCGTTATGTCGTTATGTCGTTATGTCGTTATGTCGTTGTTATGTCGTTATGTCGTTATGTCGTTATGTTGTTATGCCGTTATGCCGTTATGTCGTTATGTCGTTATGTCGTTATGTCGTTATGTCGTTATGTCGTTATGTCGTTATGTCGTTATGTCGTTATGTCGTTCGTTATGTCGTTATGTCGTTATGTCGTTATGTCGTTATGTCGTTTTGTCGTTATGTCGTTATGTCGTTATGTCGTTATGTCTTTATGTCGTTATGTCGTTATGTCGTTATGTCGTTATGTCGTTATGTCGTTATGTCGTTATGTCGTTATGTCGTTATGTCGTTGTGGCCGTTATGTCGTTATGTCGTTATGTGGTTATGTCGTTATGTCGTTATGCCGTTATGTCGTTATGTCGTTATGTCGTTATGTCGTTATGTCGTTATGTCGTTATGTCGTTATGTCGTTATGTCGTTATGTTGTTATGTCGTTATGTCGTTATGTCGTTATGTCTTTATGTGGTTATGTGGTTATGTCGTTATGTCGTTATGTCGTTATGTGGTTATGTGGTTATGTGGTTATGTGGTTATGTGGTTATGTCGTTATGTCGTTATGTCGTTATGTCGTTATGTCGTTTTTCCGTTATTTCGTTATGTCGTTATGCCGTTATGTCGTTATGTCGTTATGTCTTCATTTTGTTATGCCGTTATGCAGTTATGTGGTTATGTCGTTATGTCGTTATGTCGTTATGTGGTTATGTCGTTATGTCGTTATGTCGTTATGTGGTTATGTGGTTATGTGGTTATGTGGTTATGTGGTTATGTCGTTATGTGGTTATGTCGTTATGTCGTTTTGTCGTTACGTGACTTATTGTGGCTTTACGTGGCTTTACGTGGCTTTACGTGACTTAACTAGGCTTAACGTGGCTTAACGTGGCCTAACGTGGCTAAACGTGTCTTAACGTGTGCTTTACGTTGCTTAACGTGATTTAACGTGGCTTAACGTGACTTTGCGTGGCTTAACGTGGCTTAACGTGGTTTAACGTGGCTTTAACGTGGCTTAACGTGGCTTAACGTGGCTTAACGTGGCTTTACGTGGCTTAACTTGATTTAACTTAGCTTAATGTGATTTAACGTGACTTAACTTGATTTAACGTGGCTTAACGTGGCCTTAAGTGGCTTAACGTGGCTGCGAATAAACAGTAAATTAACGTGATTTTCTATCTAGTAAATCATTTCTTGAACTGGAAAAGTTCACACTGTTCCTAGTTTTTTATTTTTTTATTATTTAATGCACATACAGTTCTTAATTCTATTTCAAGTTAGTTAAATTTACCGTATTTTGTCATAAATAAAATGATTCAAATAATAAATGACGCATTTGGTGAAGGTGGCTGGTAGAATGGGAAAAGTTTTAGCTCCATAAGAATAGCATTGTTGGTGGAGGTGCCGGGTACTTACTTCTCTATTTTATTATGTCTACGTTTTTTCTGCTGTACATCCAGTTTAATTACGGAGGGTGGTATTATTTAATGCACATCACAGTCCTTAATTCTATTTCAAGTTAGTTAAATTTACCGTATTTTGTCATAAATAAAATGATTCAAATAATAAATGACGCATTTGGTGAAGGTGGCTGGTAGAATGGGAAAAGTTTTAGCTCCATAAGAATAGCATTGTTGGTGGAGGTGCCGGGTACTAACTTCTCTATTTTATTATGTCTACGTTTTTTCTGCTGTACATCCAGTTTAATTACGGAGGGTGGTATTATTTAATGCACATCACAGTCCTTAATTCTATTTCAAGTTAGTTAAATTTACCGTATTTTGTCATAAATAAAATGATTCAAATAATGTTATATGCATTTGGTGGAGGTGGCTGGTAGAATGAGAAAAGTTTTAGCTCCATAAGAATAGCATTGTTGGTGGAGGTGCCGGGTACTAACTTCTCTATTTTTATTATTTCTACGTTTTTCCTGCTTTACATCCAGTTTAATTACGGAGGGTGGTATTATTTAATGCACATCACAGTCCTTAATTCTATTTCAAGTTAGTTAAATTTACCGTATTTTGTCATAAATAAAATGATTCAAATAATAAATGACGCATTTGGTGAAGGTGGCTGGTAGAATGAGAAAAGTTTTAGCTCCATAAGAATAGCATTGTTGGTGGAGGTGCCGGGTATTAACTTCTCGATTTTATTATTTCTACGTTTTTTCTGCTTTACATCTAGTTTAATAACGGAGGGGGGTATTATTGTTGTGGTATTTTTTAAGTATAGCACACGTGACGGTAAATTTATTGTATTTCAAATATGTAGGTCAGTGTACTATAAGCAACAAATCGTATCTCAGTACTCGTACTTGTTCTCACATTTAAAAAATATTTTCTTCGACAATCATTTTATCTTAGCATGGCCTAAACTCAAATGGCAAAAGAAAGACACGTGTAATATATATAGATAAGAATCAAGTCAGCCTTAAAATGTATATTAATTGCAATTACATCTCATTGTACATGCATATTATGTACATTCGTTTGAACTCAGTATCACCGTTTCTTTACTTTGATTTAAAACAATTGCCATCGTTGGTTCAAAATTTTCTCATGTTTTTTCTTGTGAGATTTATTCGCAATGGATTTCGCTGAAACAGTACTAAAGAAAATCGGTCCCGGGTGCCTGTTAAACATTTCAGCGCAAACTGTTCAGCGTTTCGGCCGTCTTTTAACGAACTCACTTGCATAAACAGAAAAAAGGATCAGTCTTATTTGACTTGAGTGGTGAGACTTAGTCGCTTCACTTCCTCTTTTAAAAATTTAAATATCGTGTACTTCAATACTAAAAGGAATTGAAAATAACACTATAACGTAACATAAAAAGCAAATCTAAACACACAACATAGAAATACTTACGTAAAACGACTTGGAGTCCTTCTTACAGTTCGCCTTGGTAATACACTTGTCCTGCACCGCCTCGAATACCTTGGGCATCGAGGCGATCAGAGCGAGAGTAACACACGGATGCTTGTCAGACTTGAGCGCCATGATCTCCTGCGCCCTCTCCTCGTGTGTGACCATAGCAAGCGCGGCCTCGGGAAACTTATAGTAGATCGCGTAGTCTATCGCGCTCATGTCCATGTAGTTGTAGAGCAGCTTGCAGCTCATGGACAGCAGCAGCGCAATCGCGTTCGGCTTGTTCTCCATTGTTGCCAAGTGGAGCGCAGTGTTCTGAAAGAGTTTCGTGGTTAGTAATGATCTAGTTTTATTAATAACAGTTTTCACCTGTCAATTTCCATTCCCCAGTCTTAATTCCTCCCTATTTTAATTATCACTCAGTGATAAGTACCAATATCTTAATTGATTAACAATAATGAATATGGAGCGTTACATGTTTTGAGTAAGGGTTTTTTAAAGAAAGAAGAGAAATATAGTAGCTGTCAAAATAGCGATTTGAGTTAGTAAAATCACACAGATAACAAAAACTTGTAGAAATACAGCCAAACCTTACACACTCAAAAGAAATGAGATCTAAAAAAAGGGCCAAGCTCATCTACCCTTCCACATTTGCGCATTCTTAATTCATAAACGTACAGTGTCCCATAACAGCATCCTCGAAAAGCTTGGCAAAATAGAATTTGCGATTATTAATTTAAACGTA
This sequence comes from Sweltsa coloradensis, assembly GCA_024449915.1. Classification (NCBI taxonomy): domain Eukaryota; kingdom Metazoa; phylum Arthropoda; class Insecta; order Plecoptera; family Chloroperlidae; genus Sweltsa; species Sweltsa coloradensis. Next base: position 13,410 of record JAMZAV010003980.1, on the reverse strand, counting down.
ATTGTTCAACCAAGTTCTTTTTTCTAATTAATTTAAACGTAATAACATGCAAATTTTATTTTGCCAAGCTTTTCGAAGATGCTGTTATGGGACACTGTACGTTTATGAATTAAGAATGCGCAAATGTGGAAGGGTAGATGAGCTTGGCCCTTTTTTTAGATCTCATTTCTTTTGAGTGTGTAAGGTTTGGCTGTATTTCTACAAGTTTTTGTTATCTGTGTGATCTCATTACTTTTTCAAGTTCCATTGTAAAATTATTTGTTAAAATATTATAATTTTATCAAAGTTGATTTAATTTCTATGGTATTAGCAATAACAAAAGGATGTAAAATATCTAGCCCCGGATTCATGTACATCCTAAGTATAGGTGGTATAACCATGGTATAACGACGGTATAAGGACTGGACCCCAATTCTTGAGTTCGTGGGAGATGAGTTGAAAACGCAATTAGAAAACGAAGTCGTTTTCGTTTTCGAAGGAATTGGTATTCTTGAACGGTATCGTGGAAAACGTCATGGGCTGTTATTTACGTGGGGTGAGGTTCACGAAATCCAGACAAGAGCTCGAAAAACGTTCTATATTTATTCTAGATGGCAGTGCCTTCATAAACGCGGGCCAATCGAAAGACGAGTTGCATGAAATGATTTGATTGTTGCAATTTTGTAAACAAACAGATGATCACGCTCATATTCGACACCTTGCTTCGACATTGTGTGTAGTAGCAAGCTGACTTTGATCATGGCTCAACATGGCTAAAAAGAAAAGAATATGTGTATTATTTCGGAACATTTTTGTATAGCCTTGGTGGACAATCATACTATTGTTTATCTGCATTAGGCTTTTAGTAATCAAAACTAGTTATTTGTGCGGGAAGTGTGTCAGAACTATGTTATGCTGGCCTAGGGTTGGCTAGGCTTGTCAAACATGTAATGTAAGTAATAATTTTATCTAGTCCTAAAGCCTAATGGAACTTTAGACCTACACTGTTGTATTATAAATAATTTTCTACATCTGGGCCTAGGTCAGGGACGGTTTCTGATTTGTTTTATGAGAGTATAATGACAACTTTTCTCATTTCACACATAGAAGCAAAATTTAAAATGTCCTCCATTTGTTTACGTATCGCACTTTCCCGCCTAACTCTGCTTATACCGTCAACAAGTGTCAAGTAACTATGGTTACTTGTTGATTGTATGCCTAGTGTTTAAGGCTTATTTAAAACCTTTATTTGGAAGCCTTCCAGCAAACTTTTTCAACTTTTTTTTTCAAAAGAAACTATATTACTATAACCTTAATGTCCATGTAAAATATGAACATTGTAGCCCCACCCGTCTGGTCAGAATCGCGGGCCGATTGAAACTGACGAATTAGATGTTAGCAGTAGCTAACATCCTTAAAGTGATTTGAGCATGTTTCAAGCCATTTTTTCACCAAGAAGGAATGGTTGTACCCCAATAAAATTTGGCATGTGTTGTCAGGTACCTAAATCCTCTCGATTGTGATAGTTTTTAAGTTCACATCACGTTACATGACGGCTAAGTAACACCTCGAAATCACCCCAACTCTGCTTGGTGTATAAGGTGCTTGAGTGTGTAGCGCACCGCGGCTTGGCTGCGGCGCCCTAACGGGCACCTAGATGCATAGCGCAATGATGCGCAATGTGATATAGACACCGAACGAGCTCAGGATGTGTGACGACAGCATACTTATGTCCATTATTATTATAATTTAAAAGTCCTTAATTGACCATTTTCGTGAATTGGTTTTGGTTGACAAATAAACAGCTTTGATAATCTACGACGGTACGGCTGTCCATGTTAGCTTTCTTGACAACAATTCTGTAAAGTTTCATATACATCGGGCGATTCCTGGCCGAGCGAACAGCTATTTGCTAAGAGCCAAATGTGTCCAATTTCCTCGCTATGGAAAAAATAAAATTGTAAAACTCAATTTATTTCTGTAGCGTTTACCTAAAACATTTTTTTAAAGTGCCACTGTATAGTCCTACAGTTCCACTTCCTTGATATTTTTGCAACATTTCAAACAATTCTGATGCCAATTTGTCGAGCAAACAGGAAATTGCTAAACTAAAGATATAAATAGTATTTTTCGAATCTGACTTCAAAGCGCGTTGACAACGATGCTTCTACAGGTTGCTAACACAAAATACTACCGTAAGATACCCTCTACTAAACATTAAGGTCTACGTATTGATCAGAACATGTTATCACCCCGTCTTTGTCAACTTGGTCCAGCAGGTGCGAGTGCACCGACTGCAGCAGCTCCATGGTCTGGGTGTAGCCACTCATCGCCGCCAGGTGCAAGGGGTTGCGCCCGTTGTGGTCTCGGTGTAAGAGCGCGCCGCGGTTGAGGAGGAGTTGCACCACCCTGGTGTGACCTTGCTGGGAGGAGATATGCAGGGGGGTGAGCCCCTCTCCATCACTCTCGTTTATGATGAACGTACCCTTCTCAGAGTCTAGCAGCTGGCGCACAGTGTTGTACCGGCCATACCTAAAGATATCGAAGAAACACATTAAAATTTGTAAGGTTTATTACAGGCACGTAGGATCTCTTATTCAAGTGCGTGTAGGTCTGTGGGGGGAGGGAAGTTTTTTCTACATTCAAGTCACAAGTCACAAATGTCACAACTTAGTATAATGACTACAATTATGATTTTAGTTGTAGCCGTTCTGTGGTACGACGTAACTGGGTTCAGAATGTCTAACATTCTGAATTGGGTTGAAGTTATGGTTACTAGAGAAAGTTGGGGAATAATTCCGCCCCCTTTATATACGCGCCTTAATTCTTATCATAGTTTACATTCGCCTTACTAACGAATAACACATGGGTGACTCGAACAACACCTGTGTCCAGAAACTTATCATACGCTAGTCATCATCCTGATGGTCTAGTGGTTAAGACGTCCACCTGGAATGTGGGAGATCCGTGGTTCGATTCCGGTTGGGGCGGACTTTTTTAATTTCTGAATTGTAGTAAATAAAACAATTACACCCACGGAGTGTTTCCCGATAACCAAATCGAGAAATAACTGCATAAGTTAGTTATACGGGTTTCAGGGTAATTTTACGCATACTTCACGCATGTGGTAAGAAAAAAGATTTTCGGTTACCGTCAGAATGAACTTTAAAGTGAACTGACGTGCATTCTTTATCGAGCACTAGGGAACTTGTGTTGAAAGTAACCTAACTTCAAACAATACCAAACGAAGCAAGCACAAAATCAAGCAAATTCACATGACCGGTCCTCCGTCCTTATTGGCTGGATTCTGCTGAAATCCGTACCGAGACAAGTAAGGTTTGAGCATTGCCCATCTCTTGCTGACTGCAAGCGCTACGATGTACCGACGCTTACATCACGTCATAAACGATATGCAGGAATAAGTTTGTTTTCATACTTGTCGACTTCCGAAACCGATCTTGGCCTACATATCCCCCAGCCTTACGAGCTACACTACTCAGGTTATAATTGCCCAATCCGCCAGCTATGATGAACTAATCATATTTTTCGGATACCACGAGCACTCGTAAAAAACGATTTTCTTCTCTGATCTCTAGGAATATAGAATAGCTATGCAGGAAGAACATGCATTTTGAGAACCTTCTTAAAGAATCCTTTAAAAGTTACGGTAAGGGAAAACTGGGATGCTCTTTCTGAGGATGTTCCGGTCCGGTGTTAGGTATAGAAAGTGAGAATAAAGGAAAAGAAAACATACTGAGTTGAAACGGTTACATCGAGTTTTGATAGACCTGCCACTCGATATCACCTTCGATATTGCTGGGTCCATTATAAAGGATTGTTTCAAATTGCACAAATTACTTTTCTTTTGCGCTTTCTTGAAAGAGTGATGACGCATTTAGGTGCTGTTTAGAAATGAACGTGAGGGAATTAGTGACATGCAGTTAAATAGGTCGCATTAGTAGCAGTAATTTTCAAGCAAAGATTTATCAACTGCACAAAACAATATTTCCAGCTGCAAAAGTTACATTTACAACTTTGCAAAATGTATCCAACTGTGCTAATTGCAGTATATAGAAATCGTGGTCTTGCATGATGATTCTTGAACACAAGTAAATTTAATCACTAGCTTGGATTCAATATAATGCGGGGAATAGAGGTGAGTCTACTTGTATGTCATGAATATTAATACGGCTTAGCTTACACGTGGTTTGATTGATGCAAGTTGAGTGGAGAATGCAATTAATACGGCTAATGAGACCAGAGTGTGACACCATAATCTAATAATCGTCTATTAGATTTATGGCGGATATCTCCCACTCATCATGGGGCCTATGGATTCAGTCGAGAGCAACGCTTAGTCGACGATATTATGTCTTTTGTTTTTTTCAAATATGTGTTTCAATGGTGATTGGTGGAAATTGTATCCACTTGTTAATGTTATTCATTAAATTTGCAACATAGACAGTAACTGTATTCTGTTTCCATACTCCATATTTATTGAATTGGTTTTGATAACATTCCACTTTAGTGTTCGAAGTGCTTTCAATATTTTTGCTCTGTCAAACCAAAGTGTAAATAAGATATTATGTAATTTCGTTACATTTATCGAATAAAATGATTTCTGGTCTGTTTTGGACTATTTATCCAGTTTATCTCAATACACGATACATTCTGCATTTTATACAACAGACGTTGTAGAATAATTTGTAATATGGATGGAGGAGGGTTGACTATAGTACGTAGACCTGCGCTCATTCCTATTTGTTGGTAAACTATTTTTGAAGCCTGGATATATCACTGAGATACCATGTGTTGACAATGGACACCCAACTATAAAATATAAGGAATATCTTCTCCGAAAACTGTTCACATTTTCTACACATATAATTTACATTAAATTTGATAACGGATTTTATATACTCGTTCGTATTTATAACGTATTCTTGTATGGCAAACATCAAATTTTAAGATCATGATGTTTTTTGAACTATACACTACTCAAAATAAAACAAAGATTACAATATTTCAAAGGTTAATCAACCTGCTCCATCAGGTTTTTAATGACAGTTGAAACAAGACAACAGAATGGGCTTTAAAACAAACAAACGATGCCAACTGAACAAAACAAATTACACCAATCCTCCAAAGAATCATAATAATAAATGTGGTTAACCTTAAAAACGGTGAAGGAGGTTGATTAACCTTTAAAATATTGTAATCTTTGTTTTATTTTGAGTAGTGTACAGTCCAAAAAACATCATGATCTTAAACCTGACCCACTCTTAAATTGTTTCACCTTTGTAATATCAAATTTTAAGTTTTAGCAAACAAAAATGTTTTTTTTTCCTACCTGGCCGCGAAATGCAGCGGACTTTCGTTGTTGTTGTTCTTGAGGTTGATGCAGGCGCCGAGTCTGATGAGGTTCTCCAGACTGCGGATGTGGCCCTCGCGACTGGCGTAGTGAAGCGGCGAGCACCCGGTCATGTCCTTCTCGTTCAGCAGCTGCAGCAGGCTCATCTTCGACTGGTTCTGAAACAATGCGCGTTATTGTTTGGACACGTCAGACGTGCATGGAGCACTTCACTAATAGTTGTGACCTTTTAATCAAGACAAGTATTCGGGAGGTATAACCATAGTTTATCCACATAACTCAAGGGGTAAACCACGTAGTCATTACATACAGAAAAGTGTGTCCTGCATCCATTCAATATTAAATGAATATTTAATTTACATTGTGATGATTTGATTTATACTGGAAATAATATAATTTTTATTTCACATACTTTGTAAAAAGCTGAAAAGCTTTGCAAAATTGAATTTTCAACTATTTTTTAACTTGTTAGTTCTTCGTGCAAATTCTTTCAGAGATTGAGCCACCGGGCAGTATAAGTTATGTATGGTTTATAGTGCGCCAATGTAGATTAGTGTACATGAGCTTGGTCTTTCTTTTAGATCCTAATACTTTTTAGTGAGTAGGCCTAAGGTTTGACTGTCTTTTTACAAGTGTACTGTTATTTGTGTATATCAATTAACAGCAAACAAGTTAAAAACATGTTGGTAAGCAATACAATAATATTCTAACATTGATTTATCTATACGTTTTGCATTTCTTGCTTCAATGAATGGGATTGATTCTTGAAAAGTAATAATATTCAGAGGGAATAAAATGAAATCAAAAGATAAGTTGGTGAACGAACACCAATGAAGTTATTGAGTTAAAAAACGAAACAACATAAAAGCTATACCTTGAAAGATTGGAATACATATAATAGAATATAAAGGATGCGGAATGCAATGAATACCAACTGAATCGACTGGCAATAATCTAGGCCTGATTCCAATAATCGTCTTGAAAAAAATCAACTTAAAAAAAAACACCGCACCAAACCCTTTGTGTTTTTTTGCTTCTCCTTTCCAGACCTGTGGTTGTGTAGGTTTTCACAGACTTTTGTGTTTCGCTTATAAGCTTCACGAGTGAATATATTTCTATGCATAATGTACAGGATATTGGCTCTGAGCTGTGTTAATTTCTCCGCACGTGTGTTCTTAGAACCAAGAGGAAATTTCCGGTGTCATTGTTGTTCAAATATTTAACAAGAGGGTTTCATCGACGTTCATAATAATTTTGAAAAAACTGGAACGGATGGATTAATTACTAATCTAACCGTTCCTGTTTTTTTGTTCATCAATATTGAAAAAGGTGAATTTTGATAAACATGATAAAATTACACGTCGCATATTCTTTCCTTATACTCCTCTTTAAAAGACCCGGAGACCAACACATTTGAATCTTACTCAGTAAGGATCACATTCCACTTTTTAAATTTACCTTTTTTTTAAAAAAAATACAAAACTTCTTTTTATTCAGACGGAATAAGACTTGTTTGTAGCTTCCGGAAAAATATATTGATTGCCATAAAGACGTAACATGAAAATCAAGCTGTTGATGATATTTTTATCTTGTTCAATGAAGCTAAATCTTAAGGATAGAAAACATTGATTTTATAATATTTTTGATACTAATAAAATATTTCATTTGAAAATAAATTATTTTAGTTGATATAGTATTCCGGTCAACATACTGCACATATATTCTGAAATAAATAACGACTAACTTTGATTACTTTGTCAGCAAATTCTTCCAGTCTTCCTCCGTTCATGACGACGAGATGCAGCACGTTGCGGTGGTTGACGTCTTTAAGATTGATGTTTGCTCCTAGACGGATGAGAGCGTGGACGGTGCGCCATCCTGCGCGCGACGCGGCTAGGAGCAGAGGCGAGCGTCGTTCCTTGTCTAGCAGGTTGATGTCGGCGCCCTGGACACAGAGGCGAGGCGAGTCAAGGAGGGAATACGTGAGGAGGGAGCATGACGTCACAGAACCGTCACCAGACATGTTGGTCAGCACCAGTCTATTTAACATGGCAGACTTCCCGATAACCTCAAAACCCAAAATACAAATGGACCGTTCTTTTATTTTAACGCATGTTTTTTTGTTTCATTTAATAATGAAAATATGGTTTTAAAGATAATTCCAGCTGTTTATGGCCGACATCTTAGTCAGCGTCAACCTACAAAACGGCCGAGGTTCTTGATTTTGCCACATACGGCGCTGCTGTCTCCTGATGTATATAATGCCTAGATAAGTTAACACCAGAGAATGGTACATGATTGTCTGCCATGTTTGTAAACGAACGTGTCTTGAAACAGACTTGAAAATAAATGTGACCTTCCCAATAGACAAAATCTGTTTAATGTCTGTTTCAAGAATTATTTTTTTACTTCACGGTAGTTTACGAAACTAAAAAATGATTTGGCACAAACATGGCGGCCGGAAGCACTGTATTGCCACTATCTGGTGTTAACAATTATAGATGCTCTTATTATTCATACGTACCTCCGTGTTAAGACGTTGGGGAACCTTTAAAAGGTGGTTTGTTGATCGCTATTTTTGAAAACGACAGGACAATCAAGCAACGTAAAGCAAAGATACACTTTCTAAGGTCGATATGTCTTAAACAACAGCGGACTGAAGTAAACCTGTGAACTTTATCAACGTTGATAACCTAACGATTCATAGCAAGCCAACACAGTAATTGAATTGTTAAAAGAATATATCATGGAAGCGCACAGAATAGTAATTGATCTGGTATTTGCGTGTACGTCGCAAAGTCCTTGATCTACTGTAGTATACGTAGTGTGCGAGGGGTTCAACAATGTTGAATCGTGCACACAGAACCACTAAATTCATTATACAGTAGAACCAACTTTCAAAAAGGGTATAACAGCCAGTTTTCGCACAAGTGAAACCCAGATTCATTGTAGCGAGTATGTGATTGCTTTGTGGCACGTCAAAATGCTCACGTATATGTACAATATTTTTTAATGAGCCGTGACCCTCAAGGTCAAATTGCACGTGATCATATCTTTAGGATTATTCAAAATTCTTTAACGCAGCCTTCTTGGCATCCATGAGGAATAGCTTTGCATAATATTATAGTATCCTTGGATGCAAAATGGTTTTTGTAGTAACGAGTTTTCGTAGAATTATTAGACTTAATTTAACAAATATTCGAAAACGGGTTATCTTAACGTAGACATCTGAGTGAGAAAGAGTCATGAGCATTTCTAATGTTCCGATAACTATTACATCATCCCGATAAATTAAATTTGAATTATTTAAATTTAGGACTGTAAAAAAAGGAATTTTAGGATTGGTTTGTGTAACTAAATAGATGATTAATGTCATGACTAGGTATGGTTGTAATGAGGAATTAAGAATCAAAGAAGTACCTACTTTTCTGGATCATGCTTCGAAAATGAATTAAGTTTGTAGTTCCAATGTCTTTACGATTGGTAGTTTCTGTAGAAAGTAACCCTTGTAAATCTAACGTTTTATTTTTTTCTATAAGTCTGCGATGGGCTCAATATAAAACTAATTTCGATTATAAATTATTTCAGTTTTGAGAGTGTGATGCGAGTTGGTCGCTCCTACCTCCAGGACGAGATACTCTACGATCTCCGGGTGATCGAACATGGCGGCGCAGTGGAGCGGCGTCATCTTCTGCACGTCGCACGAGGCGAGACTCTGCTGTTTCTCAGTCGGCTGGAGTCCGAACATGAGCTTGACGATGTCTATGGCTCCCTGGGCGCAGGCCAGGTGGACTGGGGTGGAGAGGTCGTGCTGCTGGGTGGAGATCTTCGCTCCGGACTTGAGGCACAGCTCCACCGCCTGGGAAACATACTTGTTAGAGGGCGGTGCTTGGAGTAAAACCATTGAGCGTGTTGTGTGGGAAGAGCACCGACGCTACCGGATTTTGAGTAATACCATTGAGTGTGTAGTGTGGTGAAGATTACCAGCGCTAGCAAATGTTAAAGTACAAACATTGAAAGTGTAGTATGGGGAAGAGTACCAACGATAGTTGGTGATAAACCATTTGCAAGAAAATAAATTAAATGAAGAGAAGAAACGAGATGAAAGAAAGTTTTTGACACGTAAGTGAAAAAGGGTAACGTAACGTAACGAAATGATTTCTGTTGTTTAACGACATCTCATATTAATGCCCCTAGGCTATTCGAGACGATGATGCATGACGATTACAAAAAAAAACAATGCCTGTACTGAGGGATTTGAACCCACGTCCTCGTAGAGGCATACGCTTCGGACCAACGCCATAATAATCGTATGTGCCACCACGGACGGCGCAACGAAATGAAACTAATAAAACTAATTCGAAAAGAACAAAGCAAAAGAAACAAAGCGAAAGAGGAAGCCTACAGCTTCACGCCCTGACCTTGATGTCCCCGCCATGCACGGCCGAGTGCAGCGGCACGTTACCCTCCGCGTCGTAGAACGAGATCATCTCCTCGCGCGAGCAGCCTCGAGACTCGCCCCACTGCAAGAACACCTCCATGGTCTTAGACGAGGCGTTCTTGGCCGCCTCGTGGATCGGGTAGTAGCCGTTGTTGCACGGCTTCCGGGGGCATGCGCCGAACTCCGTGATCTGGGGAGCAGACACCATACTTGAGACGCGCGCGACACCTATCACACCCTACCCCGTCACTGCGCGAGGTGTTGGGTGTCCAAGTATGTCCAAGTATGCATTAAAACACCACTCGGAAAAACTACTCTTCATTTTCACGTCACATTACAATATATTAAAACAAAAACTTTTTTCTAGATTTTTACTAGAATAGTAATAGTTATATAGTTAATATTGTCAGATGTATAATGCAACTACAATTCAGAGCTTAAAATGTACACGTCCTGATGGTCTAGTGGTTAAGATGCCTGTCTGGAATGCGGGAGATCCGTGGTTCGATTCCCGGTTGGGGCGGACTTTTTTAATTTCTGAATTGTGGTAAATAAAAAAAATTACACCTACGGGAGTGTTTCCCAATTAATCAAATCGAGAAAAAAGAATGACAGTGTTGTTATCTGTGAACCATTTTGAATCCAATCCACTTTTTCTATATAAACAAAAATAAAGTTTGACGAGAAGAGCTATTAGAAAGAAATTACCTGTATTTCTTTATCTTTGGAGATTATTTATTAATTCATCGTCTGAAAACATATTTAGAAGGAATAACTTTATTTATTTTAAAAAATGCATTTCAATAAACGGGTGATATCTAAAAAAAATCCAAATAAAGGCAGTTTAATGAAGTGAAACAATTTTTTGAAAAAATAATGGTATAATGAGGCGATATACAGTACACGTATTCAAAATTGGTTCACTTAGGATGAACAACAACCTGATATTAAACTTCATTTATACCAAACGACATGCTTTTACCTAAAAACCGTCCAGAAAAACCACACCCCGAAAAAAGGACCCGAGATAAAATGTTTCTGTTTGACAGATTTTATTATTTCAGGCTTCTCCGCTCTCGCCAAGACATAACCCAATTTGTCTGGTTTAAAAGGTGGGAGGGGTTTCTATCGGTAGAACATTGAGGAGCACTATATCTTGCTAAATATACACAAGTTGACGTTTTGTAAAATACTGTTAGCGGGTTGTTGATTGCCAAAGTGGATTGTCTATAAGTCTGTTATAAACGACGCACTCTACAGAAAGATCACGTGATGTCGCTGCTTTCACTCGTCTACTCTACAGTTCACCTTTTTAAGAGATTTTAGGTTGACGCAACTAGTGTTCGCGCTCAGGTGTTGATGATTGCAGCTGAACGGTTAGAAATTTAGTAACCAAATTTTTCAGGAATGTTAGTAACGAACTTTTCTATTGTTATCCAGACTTAGTTGTGAAGAATTAGCTCTAAAAGTAATTGCGAGATAGAAGTCCAGAAAGAAGAAAAAAACTAAAATTCAAAACATGGATTTCAATTCGTAAAATTCCCATCCAATAGTTTCTCTCACGACTAAAAAACATAATCTGCGCATTCACATCGATTTAGACGTTGAGATCCATTATGAAAATTTGCATAAAACAAAAATCTAGATAGGATGAATAAATTTCCGCCGTTCACAAAAATTGAGTAAATTACTGGCATTTCACGCATTTTTAATTCAAAACGAATGAACTAATTGAGGACTGGATCACACAGATTCATTCTTTATTAACGATCACGTAAAATATGATAACGATGTTACCATTATTTAAGCTCGTCTCCATGATATCCTTAGCGACCCCCCTTAAAGTGATTATGAGCATGTTTCAACCCATTTATTCAACCCCAAAAAATTCGTTCCCCAACCAAATTTTGTATGTGTTGTCAGGTACCCAAATCCACCCGATTATACAGTTTACAAGTTCATATCACGTTTCATGACGGCTGGGTGAAACCTCGAAATCGCCACAAATCTGCTTGCTGTATAAGATACAAAAGTGCTAACTTGCACATACATCAAGCAATACGTTTTCTAAGGCTATAGCCCTCACGACGTTTTTGGGGACAGTTATGTTGAAACAATTCTACTATTGATTCGCAACTACAACCTATGGCTCTCGGGGGCCACGCTTTGGTACTGGAGCAGGAACCAAAAAGTCCGTACGGTGTAGGGTATTTTTGAACTGCCAGCGGTAAGTAAAAATCGTTGTTATAGGGTAACCCAAGACTCTCCATTCCATTTTGCGATTCATTTTGCGAGAAACAATCTGGTCGAAATTCAAGAATAAAAATATGATACGCTCAGAATAGTGCCAACATAAAGAATTTTTTTTTGGTTTATTTGGATTAAGGACGCGTCAACCGTTAGGTCATAATGCACCACTCTAGTCTAAGGGGGGTGGGGGAGGAGGGGCCCATGCTGGTCAGAACCAGCCACGGTTAAGGGGAGGAAGGGGGGTTTCTCACGTCGCGGTCGTCATCGTCTTTGTCATCGTTCGTTGTGTCATTGTCATCGTCGTCGAGGGGTCGTCAAGGGAAGGGGGCAAGGTCCCCGTCGACGATTGCCAGAGCTCGCCTCTAGGTTCGGGGAGTAATATACTCCCCGCTTACTAGCTGATGTTTGCGAGGTGGACTTTTTCTCTTGAATCGCCTTTTACGATTAGCAAGCCATGCTCTGGGCCAATTCTACCCCGGGCCCAGACGGGGGCCAACATAAAGAAAACAAAAATCTTAACTATGTAGATATTATAGTTATGATTTTTCTCGGTCAATCCCGGTCATTCGAAACCACCCTGTTTATTTATTTTGTTAACACATTTGCACGCGGTAAAAAGAAGAGCTCTTCTTTTGAAAAATGAACCTCATTAGTCAAAGCCATATTATTTGACAATCCAGCCTAATGAAGCACTCGACATTAAAAGTGACTTGGTAAACAGTATTTTATTATCGTAATTGAACTATCGTTCAATTCAAAGTGATCACACACTTTGCATATTTGAAGTAGCAACGTTGCAGTCTCCAAGTCTGTGTTTGCTGAAGACAGATAACATGCAAATCACAATAATGACGTGGTTAGTAATCATGCTAAGGGTAGAAACGAAAGCCATGCAGAACTGGCCTTCCAAGCTCTAAGACTGTTCCAGTCTGTTTTAAACAGCCATTGTGCAAACAAACATAAGATGGCTGATAACTTACCAAAATAATAATAATTGGATAATATAACCACATATCATAAATTATTTACTTTGGATCCATATCGAATGGTCAAGTTCGAGTTAATAACCTAGGTTAAAAGCTTATTTGTAGGAAGATGCAACAAAATTTGAAAACATGCTACCTTCAGACCTTGCCATGTAGGTAACCCAATTAATACCAAAGCCATGCGATTTGAAGAGGATCGTTTTGTATTTTTTAAAGGAGTGAGAAGTTTAAGTTTAATGAACCCTCTTTTACAATATTGCACATCCTTATTAATTGTTTAATTTTGTAGTTCTTCTGGCTGTGACTATAAGTGTTAGATGTTTTTCTTCTTGTCAGATATAACCTGAAAATGGTTAAGTGCATATTTTTTCATTTCTATAAAA